>VWZK01006703.1:3169-20481 GCA_013396935.1 Baryphthengus martii | reverse complement strand
CCCAATTTCCTGGCTGATAAATAAAGCAGAGGNGGCAGGGATGGGGCAGCGCTGGGCCTCCAGGAGCTGGAAGGTCTCTCCCAATCCAAACGATTTGATGCTTCCCTGTTTTCAGTGCAGACTGGGAGAACATCATGGAAGCAAACAGCACTGGGCCTGAGTCCATCATACTTGGGGGCTTTAATAAAAGACATTGTAGGCTGGGGTTTTTTTTAAACAGGTTTAGAAGATAAGCAAACAACCACCTCAGATTCCCTTGGCTTATTTCGCCTTTGGAACTCAGAAGCAAAGCACCAAATGCCTGCCTATCTGCTTTCTCAAGTTTTTATCCTGAGAAGGCAGACAAAAGATATACCACGTGGAAATCAGCAGAAGGGCACTGAGATTAAAGCTGCCCTCTTAGGTAACACACCGGGATCTCAACCTGCTCCGGGAACCGCTGCTGGATCTTTGGCGACATTGGCTGAATGGACTTTTTGTCCCTGAGCAGACTGGAAAGGAAGAAAGACAAGAAAGGAAAGAAAAGGCTCCTTCTGGGCAGGAACTGCCAACGGAGCCCCGTGAGGCAGGCAGCTCAGCCACGTGTCGCCCAGAAAAGAGAGACCTGCCAATAAATCAACATTTACAGGCGTCTGCAGCTCCTTTCCCGAGCTGCCAGCAACACCCTGCTCCTCCAGCCGCCTTACCTCACTCAGGAAAACCGCCTTTTCCACCAGAAGGGCTTGGCTGTACCGAAAACCACCCTGAGATGTCGAGTCCAAGTAGGAGCTCTGCAGCACCGAAACCGCCCTCTGCAAAAGGGAACTCGACTCTTCCGATTCCGGAGGAAAACCTGGAGGAAGAAAGGGAAAAGCAGGTAAAAATAGAAACAAAAAACAGGTAAAAATAAGAGCTCTGCCCATCCCCAGATGACTATGAGGCCTCAGCAGAGGTTGGGTGGCAGCTGAGTTAGCAAATCCAGATCTCCACGGAGCAGATCAGCTCCAGGGCTCCCACCCAGCCATGTAACCCCCAAGATTTTGCAAGTTCAGTCGCCCTTCGGCACGAGGAATACGAGCTCCCTCGTAAGCCCTTAAAGTTTTTCCTTTTCATCAGGAAAAAAAATAAAATTAAACGTTAGCAACTGCTAGAAGCAAAGCCTGGTGGGTCTGCAGTGCCCAACGACATAAGAGTCTGTTGCAGAGAACTTCTTGGGTCAGTGAACTTTCTGCTGAGGGAGGTCAGAGGGGTTTTTTTGTGCTAAAAAAATTATTAGATTTGTCAGACACTCTTCTAGGATGTTGGAAGGGACCTCTGAAGATCGAGTCCAACCCCCCTGCCAGAGCAGGAGCACCCAGGGCAGGACACACAGCAACAGATCCAGGGGGGGTTGGAAAGTCTCCAGAGAAGGAGACTCCACCACCTCTCTGGGCAGCCTGGGCCAGGCTCTGGCACCCTCCCACCAAAGAAGTTTCTCCTCCTGTTGAGGTGGAACCTCCTGGGTTGCAGTTTGTGCCCATTGCCCCTCGTCCTATCCCAGGGCACCCCACACAAGAGCCTGGCTCCTTCCACTTGACCCCCACCCTGCAGAGATTTGGCACCAGGAATCAGCTCCCCTCTCAGGCTTCTCTTCTCCAGCCTCAACAGCCCCAGGGCTCTCAGCCTTTCCTCCCAGCAGAGATGTTCCAGTCCCTTCAGCATCCTCACAGCCTCCCCTGGACTCTCTCCAGTATTTCCCTGTCCCTCTGGAACTGGGGAGCCCAGCACTGGACCCAACACTCCAGAGGTGGTCTCCCCAGGGCAGAGTAGAGGGAGAGGAGAACCTCCCTCAGCCTGCTGGACACAGGGAATCATTCCCTACCTCACAAATCTTGGTAATCCTCTCAAATTACTCAAGGACAACAAAAAAAAAAAAAAAAAAAAAAAGGAGTTTGAAAAAATTTGAAAACTTGCAGCTTGCTAAAAATTCACTCACCCCTCCAGGTAAGGGCTCTCATACTTAGAAAAGTCACCTTGGCCCATGTCCTGAGCAAGGGGGAAAGAATCTCCAAACAGTTGGAAACTCACTCCCAAATCCTAAACTAAACTAGAGGACTTTTATCCCCTGGTTTCAGCGACTGATTTTTCCAGTTGGAATACACCACGTTGTCTGAAACTCTCCAGGTTGGATTGTCTGGATACACAAAAGAAACCACCACTGAAGACCTCCAGGATTTTTTTTTTTGGATTTTTATTTTTTTTTTTCCCTGGGGAAGCCAAAGAGTAGTTTGAATTGAACCTCAGGACACACCCATTTGTTGTGGAATTCCCAAGCTGAGCTCGGGTTTCGGTTCTTTGTGTGGTGCAGGATTGCCCCAGTTTGCCCTGGGGGTGTACACAGCTCCCTGGGGGTTGTCTCCTATAGAAAGGCCCAAGAGACAATCCCTACGAGGTGGGAATGGAAATGGAGAGCACAAGAAGGAAAGGCTTTCAAAGGGCATTTCCCGGATGATTCCTCTGGGCAATGCGCCTTTTTTTTGGGCGCTCTTGGAATTCTTTTCTAAACCTCCTGCTTTCAGATGCAGCCTCTGTTGGCATTAGAGGTCAAAAGGCAGCTCTTAAGTAGAGGAAAATGCAAAATAAAGAGGCCTTCCAGCTCCCTCTCAGCTTCACTGGGTTTTCTCTTTCTCTTTAGGGGATAAGAAGGGAGGTTACTTTTCCTCCCTTTTTCCCTCACTTGTCTTTCTTTCTGCCTCGCCTGGGTCTCCTGTGTCCCTCAGATCTCAGGGAAGCTGTCAGGGAGTTCAGGCTCCTCCAGGGGAATCAGGTGAGGGAATTGCAGCCCAGCTCAAAGCTCTGCTCAACGGTTTGGACCAAACCAATGTCCCTTCTCGCTTCCTGCCCCGAGCACAGCAACAAAGCCTGTGTCAGGAGACACGCTCCAAGGAGTGACAGGCCTGTCCTCAGCATCTCCTCTACCGGTCTAAGCAAGCCCAGCTCCCTCAACTGCTCCTCATGTCCCAGAAGCACAGGACTGCATAGAACCAGAGGATCGTTTTGGTTGACAGAGACCTTTGAGCTCCTGGAGTCCCAGCACTGCCCCATCCCTGCCAGGGCCCCCCTGAGCCCTGTCCCTCAGCACCACAGCTCCACGCCTTGGAAACCCCTCCAGGGAGCAGGGGGACTCCAGCCCTGCCCTGGGCAGCCTGGCACAGGCCTCAACAACCCCAAAGGGCCTTGGGGAAATTCTTCCTCAGCTTCAATCTCAACCTCCCCTGAGGCATCTTGAGGCCGTTCTTGTCCTGTCCTGTCCCTCGTTCCTTGGGAGCAGAGCCCAACCCCTCCTGGCTCCAAGCTCCTGAATTTCAGGGAGTTGTGGAGAGTCAGAAGGTCTCCCCTGAGCCTCCTTTGCTCCAGGCTGCACAAGCCCAGCTCCCTCAGCCGCTCCTCCCCACACTCCTGCTCCACACCCTTCCCCAGCTCCACTGCCCTTCTCTGGCCACGCTCCAGCCCCTCCAGCTCCTGCTGGGAGGCAATTCCCAAAAGGGAGCCCAGGATTCCAGGGGCATCCTCCCCAGAGCCCAGTGCAGGGGTGTGATCCCTGCCCTGGCCCTGCTGCCCCCCCAGTGCTGCCCCAGCCAGGATGCTGGGGGCTTCTTGGCCCCCTGGGCACTCTCGGGCTCATCTCCGGCCGCCTGGNCGGCCTCCTGGCCACCAACTCCCCCGGGGCCTTTCCCACCGGGCCCTTTCTGGCCACTCTGCCCCAGCCTGGAGCGGTGTCGGGGGTTGGGGTGACCCAAGGGCAGGACCCGGCCCTTGCCCTTGTTGACCCTCATCCCCTTGGCCTCGGCCCATCGCTCCAGCCTGGCCAGAGCCCTCTGCAGAGCCTCCCGACCCTCCAGCAGCTCAACACTCCCCCCCAACCCGGTGTCATCTCCAAATTGACCGAGGTGCCTCGATCCCCTTGCCCAGAGCATTGATAAAGAGATTAAAGAGAACAGGCCCAGCATTGAACCCCGGGGACACCACTTCTGACTGGCCACCAACTGGATTTAACTCCATTCCCACCACTCTTTGGGCCTGGTCATCCAGTTATTTTTATACCCAGCGAAGCGCACGCCCGCCCGAGCCAAGAGCAGCCTTGGTGCCATCATCTGGTGCTACTGAATTTCACAGCTACTGCTCTCAAACCACCTCACTTCTCAGGGTCTGATGTTCTGCTCTTCCTGCCACTAGCATCTTGTATCGAGAAGTCTGGGGTCTCGGAGCGTGAGAAAGGCCACGTCTAAATACACACCCTGGGAGCCTCTTCTGTCTTTCCACCTTGAATATCTGAGATTTCAAGGAGAGATGACAGGATTAAACGTCTCTCTGGGTGCAGAACACACCTGGAGGGTGCAGGATGTTAAAAGAGCAAAACCACTGGATAGTCAGTATCTTCCAGGGGTAAAAGCTAAAAGCTGTTTTTAAAAAAAAAAAAAAAAAAAAGCCTGACAAGCTCTTAGAAATGCAACACGAACAGCAATTTTGCAGGTGGCGCCTCAAACATTTCTCCCTCTCTGTGAGTTGAGCTGCGGTGTCAAAACGAAATTCCAAAAAGATAAAAAAAAAAATCATAAATTGCTGTTTCATCCAGGAGATGAAACACCCACAGAGCAGGGCACCCAGACCAGCGGCTTCCTGGGACCTCCCCGTCTCCGCTGTCAGATTTAAGAGGCTCCTTCAGATCCGTCCCTCCCTAAGGAGGAGTCGGCACCCGCGGGAATACACCCAAACCCCTTCCACATCCAGGTTTCCTTCGTGGGAGGGGGAAGGTCCTTGATAGGCTCTGCCCAGGCTGTCAGTGAAGAGGCAAAAGTGAAAGTGTCAAAAGCAGAAGTAAAAGTGAAAGCGTCCGTTCCCCTCCGAGCAGCTTGGACGTGCCACTTCCACCACGTGGCATCCTCCTGGAATGGCATCGACATCTCATCCGGGCTCGGCCGGATAGGAGGGATTCCTCCAGGGCTGGAGGAGAGCTGGAGAAACCCAGCACAGCTCCCCACCAGTACGGCCCAGTCAAACCCATGGTGGGTGTTTTCCATGCCCTGAAATCCTCCTGGATGGGACTCACAGCCTGCCCTGGTGATTTCATAGACGGCTTTGGGTGGGAAGGGACCTTTCAGGGTCATCTGGTGCAACCCCCCTGCAGGGAACAGGGACATCTGCAACTAGAGCAGGTTGCTCAGAGCCCCAGCCAACCTCCCCTGGGATGGGGCCAGGAGAACATTCACACCTGAAGATGTCTCAATGTGCCCTGTTCTGTCCTCTATAACGTGTTGACCACCCAGCAGACACGCACAGCCTACTGGATGCCCGTCAGGAGGGTCAGCCAAGGCCAAAAGGTACATGATTCCCCAAACCAGGAGCTCATCCATGTGACTTCTGGATGTCCTCAGTACGCAGAGACTTCCAAAACCCAGCCCAGGAGGAAAATCCACGGCTTTTGAACCATCTGTGTGTACAGAGAAAAAAGTATGATGGTTGAAAAGTTTGATTTTCTCCCTGTTTTTTTTTTGTTTTGTTTTGTTTTTTGACCTTAAACCTTCAGTAGCTGTTGCTGCAGACATTTGAATGCTCTCAAAATTCCAAAAGTCTGCAGCCCAGCGTGATGAACGTACGCTCACCACAACCACACTGCTCACCTCCAGGGCTTTTGAGCTGTCCTGGGCACAGCTGCTCCCGCACGGTCCCTTCCCACAGCCCTTCTCCATCTTGCCTCCCTCCAGCCAGGTCTTCCTGGCTTGGTCCCATCGTTAGTATGAGTTGGAGAAGCTCATCACCGGCACTGGCACTTCTGACATCTCCACTGTACCACCAACAGGTCACCTACTGCCAACTGAGACTCCTCAGCATCAGAGAATAGTTTTGGTTGGAAGAAACCTTTGAGATCATCAAGTCCCAGCGCTGCCCCATCCCTGCCAGGGCCCCCCTGAGCCCTGTCCCTCAGCACCACATCTCCACGCCTTGGAAACCCCTCCAGGGAGCAGGGGGACTCCAGCCCTGCCCTGGGCAGCCTGGCACAGGCCTGGACAACCCCAAAGGGCCTTGGGGAAATTCTGCCTCAGCTCCAACCTCAACCTCCCCTGGGGCAACTGGAGGCCACTTCCTCTTGTCCTGTCACTTGTTCCTTGGGAGCAGAGCCCGACCCCCCTGGCTCCAAGCTGCTGAATGTCAGGGAGTTGTGGAGAGCCAGAAGGTCTCCCCTGAGCCTCCTTTGCTCCAGGCTGCACAAGCCCAGCTCCCTCAGCCGCTCCTCCCCACACTCCTGCTCCACACCCTTCCCCAGCTCCGCTGCCCTTCTCTGGCCACGCTCCAGCCCCTCCAGCTCCTTCTGGGAGGAGTCTCCCCTTACATTTTGTAGTGTTTTGTATATTTTCTTGGTTTTATTACTAACAATTTTCTAGTAGCTCACAACAAAGAAATTCTCTGAAACAGACTTTCATGTCCTTGGGCACTGCAGAGCCCCGAGAACCCCACGGCCACAATCTCCACCCACCTGCAGCTCAGGCCACCCACACGAGTCGTGACCACGACCGCTACGCCTGCGCGGCCCAACGTCTATAACGATCTGGGCTTGTTACTGCTGAAGCACAAAAGTCACTTTTCCTCTTTCAATTCGAGCCGAAAACTCAGCTAAATGAAGCCAAACTAAGCCAAAAATCACCACCTCCCACAAATGTCCGGGAGCAGGAACGTGTTGTGCCTGCAAAGCAATGAGATGTTGCCTACGGCAGATGCTTCTGAGGGTTGTAAAGTACTTCTAGTTAATGACAAGATGTAAACCAGGCTTATTTTTACTCACCAGGAGTAAATCTGGCGGGCAGAAATAGGACAAACCACTCACACGCTGATGTTTGTAAACTCAACACCCAAGGCAGATCCCGGAGAGCGGTCCGGGCGGCTCGGAAGAGCTGTCCCCACCACGGAGCAGATGTCCTGTGCCCATCAGAACTGGTCCAGGGCATAGTGAGCACAGCTCAGGAGCAGAAAAGGAGTTGCCTTGGGATATTTGAGCCTCTCGGGATTTTCTTGTGTTCTAGAGCGAGTTCTTCAAAGTTTTTTTCGTCTCCAAATACACTCACTGACACCAGCCAAGGACCTTGCTCCTGCTGCTCCTGCCACCATCAGCAACTTTCACAGCTTTGTTGCTTCCCTGCATCTTTATCTTTCTCTTTCTTTCCTTTTCCACAGAATTGTTTTGGTTGGAAGAGACCTTGAAGATCCTGGAGTCCAAGTGTTCTCCCATCCCTGCCAGGGCACCACTAACCCCTGTCCCTCAGCACCACATCTCCACGTGGTGTGGACACGTTGGCTTTTTTGTACGAGGTTAAATCAGCTAAGTTACTGCACAGCAGATTCCACCAGCTCTGCTCATTAGAAGCCCAACAAATATGAGGTTAGAAGAGTTGACTGTGCCTCTGAGTGGAAAANTCCAAGGCGTGGAGATGTGGTGCTGAGGGACAGGGCTCAGGGGGGCCCTGGCAGGGATGGGGCAGAGCTGGGACTCCAGGAGCTCAAAGGTCTCTTCCAACCAAAACAATGTGATGATTCTCTGCGGTGCTTTCACAGGCAAGACCAGTCACTTCTCAGTCAATGATCCTACAACTACAACAGGCCTCCTGGCAAGGAAACCATCATAACAGATCATCACAAACCTCCTCTCTGCAGCAGATCTTTTCTCACACTCAGAAAGGGAGCTGTTGGAGGTTCAAGAGCTCTTCTAACAGTGGAGCTCTTTACCCCTAGAAGAATTCAAATTGCTGGGCAGGGGTTATTTCTGGACAGCACAGCTCTCTCAGCTTTGCAATTAGCTGAAAAAAAGGAAGCAGGTTGATGCGGCTCCACCCTCCAAAACGAACATCCTTGGCCTCAAACCCAGGAGTTCCATCCCTGTTTGGGGTGAGACGGTATCTTTGGCAATCTCCTGGTTTGCTGTATTTCCAACACTCTCCCGTGGTGACACAAGGGGACTGGTCTAAGCTGGGAACCCCAAGCAATGGATTGTATTTTAAATTCTCCCTTGGATCAGGTAGCCTGGGCACACAGATCTCTCGGATGCAGGAGCTTTTTTAATGTTTTTCATCTGGATAGCAGAGACTGACAGTATTTATTTAGATCATTTTTAGGAGGCAGGCGATGTAGGGAACCCTCCAGCACCCTCTCAGGAGAGCTAGCACTCTGCCCAGGGGACAGGCGACCTTGACACAGCTCCGCTTGAGCTCTGCCAACACAGATTTCATCTCACATCCATATCTGACTGCATCTCGTTGGTCAAGGAGAGAACATTTGTAGGGGGGACCTTTTCCTATGTCCTGTAAAAAAACCCCACCTATGTCATATGAAATTCCAGCAAACCTGGTTGTTTGGAGCTGTGCCCCAAATTCCTACCCAGAGAAGGCACCTCTGACATGACCATAACTACTGGTTTGCTTCAGGACATGGTCTAGTGGTCATGGAGGTGTTGGGTAGAAGGTTGGACTTGATGATCTTAGGTCTTTTCCAAGTTAACAATTCTTCTATCAACCTTAAGGATTTTTATAACGGCCTGTGGGGATAGGACAAGGGGCAATGGTTTGAAACTAGAGCAGGGGAGATTTAGATTGGACATTAGGAAGAAGTTCCTCACCATGAGGGTGGTGAGACACTGGAAGGGGTTGCCCAGAGAAGCTGTGGAGCCTCCTCCCTGGAAGCATTGAAGCTCAGGCTGGATGAGGCTCTGAGCAACCTGCTCTAGTGGGAGGTGTCCCTGCCCAGGGCAGGGGGGTTGGAACTGGATGATATTTAAGGTCCCTTCCAACTCAAGCCATTCTAGGATTCTACAATTCTACAATGTAGAGAACAAGAGAGCTGGACCTAGTTAATGGTTGGACTTGAAGATCTTCAAGTTCTTTTCCAACCCAAATAACTCCATGTTTCGATTCTACGACTTGTTTAATCTCGGGGAGAAGGGAGATCCAACCACAACCCACAGCTCCCTGATGAGGGCTCACAGAGATGCTGAAGCCTCACTTCTGGCACCGCAAGATGGAAAAACCCACGGGGAACCACCTCCAAGTGCACCTTGGGTGAGAGCTGCAGCCTTGCACGCAGCAAACTCCGGGTTTCCCTTCGCTGGGTTACGTCTCGAGGACCCCCTGCGCTCAGCCCATGGGGGCAATGTCGAAACCCACTGGTTAAAACCCAGCCAACCACACCGGCCTCGCTCAGCAACACCCAACCCTGCCGAGAAACGCCGACCTGGGTTCATCTGCTCCCACCCAGGACCTCCAAGCAAGCCCGAAAAACTCCCACACGGGGAAATATCCTTCCTCAAGTGGGGTTTGTGGAGTTACTTTTGTCCTCTCTACAGGTTTTCTCTCTTTCAGCACCGAGTTGCTTTCTGCTGGTCTCTTGCTCTGCTTGATAGGACAACAGCGCTCTAACCACACGCTCTCTGTCCGCCCTTTGGCTGTGGAAATTACCAAGACATGCCGAAGAGTTACAAATAAAAACAGAATCAAAGCCAAATACTAAAACCAGCCTGCACACGCACACCGACTCCAAACAACCCCTCAGAACTACTGGGTAGTTATTACAAACCTCGAAGCCAAACTGCGCAAAACCAGCACTTACCAAAACCAATAAACATTTCCCCTCCTTCTCTCAAAACGAACCAAGAATAATCACTTGGTCACTTTGACAGGTGCCAGAGTGACCAAAATATATATTTCATGTATAAAACCAGCCCAATTCCACCAAAGCTGTCATTCCAGACGCAGTGACCTACGCAAACCCCCCGTCCCGATGCTCCTTCTCTTCCTCTCCTGGCACAGCTGGGGCTGCGTAGCGAAGAAAATCAGCAAACCGCAGCGGAAAATAAAGTGGAAGAGGCTATTTTTAATCCAGATGGGTTCAGCAATCTGGATTGCTGCACGGCTCCACAAAGAGTCGTACCAACACAGCTGGAAAACGGGTTACGGGGTATCCGGAGTGACTATCTGGGGATGGGGAACACTTAAGGTAGCTCTGCTACCACCAAAACCACCAGGTTGAAAAGGAGCACTAAAAATAGACTAAATTAAGATGGAAAACCAGTTTCAGAGCCGAGTAATAGAGTCTTAGCTCATAGGGAATTCTCTGAGCAAAGGATTTCTCAGTTGGAAAACGGCAATTTCTGTGAAATCGGGTATTTTCTCGACACGTGCAATATCTAAAAAATTCCTTCAAGCGCAGACCGGTCATTTCCAGACCCAACCACAGGACAGTTACTGCCACTACAGCCCCGTGTTTGTCTCCCCGTTCGTTACCAGTCTCTTACAAGCACCGTACCAAGACCTATCGAGCAACACCAAGAAACATCCATTTTCACCAAACACTTGGGGTAAAACCACAAAGTTAATATTCTGACTCGAACCATCTTCCCACCCCCCTCCCAGAGCAGAACTTCACTCAGCATCTCCTGCATCCACCACGAGCACCAAACCACCAGGCTACTCATTATTCTGGGCCAGGCAGGCTTTCTTCCACTTTTTTTGGTCCCATGGAGCAAGGAACATGTTTTATAACTATTTTTGTGCCGTCCACCCTCCTGCTTGCTTCAGCCATTCCAGATTCTCCTTTAAGGGCTGCAGACCAACAGCTTGGCAAATCCTGCTCCTATCCAAGCCTCTGCAGGACAATTTGTCTGAGGACAATCTGGGAGCAGAACTACACGGGACCAGAGCAGAAAGGTAATTCTTTTTTCCCCCCTCTTCTAGGGCCAATTTCCAGCCCTGCAGTTGCTCCAAGGGGGCAGCAAAAAAGGTTTTCCAGCCTTCAGCTCCCCACAGCAACTCCAGGAAGGGAGCAGCACACACCGGATCTGCTTGTATTTCCATATCCCACTTCTGAAGGACACCTGCACTGCCCAACACAGCTCCCCAAGGACAGACGAAAGGTGTGTGCAGCCACAAAACCAAAAAGGACCCCAGCTCCCCTGGCTGCACAGGCCTTGGGGTCACCTACCGGCACAAGCAGGAGCTTGGAAAAACCAACCTGCCCTCGGCGAGCCGGTCAAAACGAAATTAAAAAGCGGGGGTTTAAGTGTCAGAGGCCTCCAGGTGCTCAAGGACTTGGGGCAGATGCTTCCAGGTGCTCAAGGGCTTGGGGCAGATGCTTCCAGGTGCTCAAGGGCTTGGGGCAGATGCCTCCAGCCCTGGCCCGGGGGCTGCTCCCCCTCACCCGCCGAAGAGCGGGGACCTCCCTCAAGTTTATCCCCTTCGGGGCCGAGCAGCCTGGGTTTTGGAGGAGCAAAGCCGGCCTGGCCTCCCTTCTCTAGATGAAGGGGCGGGAAGGAGCCGCCTGCCCCCTCTCCCANTTGGACCTTCTCTCAGCCCCTCCACGCTCTTCCCTCAGCCCCTCCGTCTTCAGCCCCTGCTCTGGGCGCCATCTCTTGCCTCAGCCCTTCTCCTGATCCCTGAATGCCTTCCCCCGGTGGTCGGGACCTTCCCTCAGCCCCTCGCAACATGCCCAGGGCACCCACCTTTCCTCACATAGGACCGTTCCTCAACCCCTTGGTTTGGACCTTCCCTCAATCTCTTCCCTGATCACCTCAGAGCTTATGGCTTAGCTCTTTCCTCATCCCCTCCATCTGCACCTTCTGCCCTGGGTCCTGTCCCTCACCTCGGTCCTTCCCCTGACCCCTCAGCGCCTTCTTTTGGACCTTCCCTCAGCCCTTCAGCTCCTTTCCTGATCATCTCAACTCCTCGGTGCCTGTTTCTAGCGTTTTCCTTGTCCTTCTGCCCTCTGACTTCACCTCCTGCCCAGGACCCTGCACCTCACCTTAGTCCTTCTCCCAAGCGCCTTGTTTTGGACCTTCCCTGAGTCCCTCAACCTCTTTCCTCATCCCTTCACTCCTCACATCATGCCTTGGGACCCTTCCCTCCTTTCAGTCGTTCCCACTCAGTGTCTTCCCTCAGCCCCTCAACCCATTCCTTGACCCCCTCAGCCCCTTCCTTCCTCTCTTCCCTCACCTCCTTCCCTCATGTTCCTCCCCCATCTTTCTTTAGCCCTTCTGACCTCATCCCTCATCTCCTCATCCCCTTTCGGTGGCTCTCACCTCAGCACTTCCCTTCATTCCTCAGCCCCATCCCTGTCCCCGCAGCCCCCCCTTTGCCCCTCCTGGGGTTGGGGTATCCCCCGGGACCCCTCCTGGGGTGGCTCCAGGCCCCACTTCACTGAAGGAGCCCCTGTGCGATAGGGTTCCTTAGTCATCCAGTTTAAGTGGGATTTTCCGTGGGGTGTTAAAAAGTGCCTGGTGTGTCATCCCCGCCAAATACTGTGGGTTTTGTTCCTCTGTTGAAAACATGGGAGCGCTTGGCCCAGGGATAGATGTGCTCCAGGAGCAGAAGGAGTAAACGAACGTTTAAGCAGCAAAAGTAGATAAATAATCCATTTTCCTTCCACTACCTGGCATCTGTTTAGATCAGCCTGGCCGCGAAACAGTTTCTCTCTTGAGTAATTGCACGTAAACCACTAGACCAGGTTTCTCAAAGCCCCATCCAACCTGATCTTCAACATTTCCAGGGATGAGGCATCCACAGCTTCTCTGGGCAGCCTGTTCCAGCATTTCCCACCTTCAGTGCAAAACATCTCTTCCTTATGTCCGATCTAAACCTTTCCTCTTTCAGTTTAGAACCATTATTCCTTGTCCTGTCCCTACAGAGCTTGGTAAAAAGCCTCTCTCCGTCTTTCTTCCAAGCTCCTCTTATATATTGAACACATAGATATCGATTAGATTGTCGCTTTCTAGCTGCATGACGACTTCCAGCTCCTCCTCGTGACCCATGCTGTGTGCGTTATTATGGAGGCACTTCAGCTGGGCTATCAACCATGATACCTTTTTAGAGGAACATGACCCAATCCCTCTGAGATATTCCCACTGGTGTTTCCTTGTTGGTACCTAAACACATCCTCAACCCCCAGCTCTTCTCTGCTGCTCAAACTCCATCCCCCTTCCCCGCTGAGTCTACTTCAAAGCTCTCCATACAAGTCTGGCCAGTTTGCCGGTGAAAACTCTTGCCCCACTTGGTCAGGTGAATCCTATAATTTACCTCCTTCTTCTTAAACCCCTTTCTCTGACTAGGAGGGCAGAGGAGAACACTACCTCCTCTCCAGACCCTTTGATTGTTCCTCCAAAGGACATGCTAGAAGATCTTTAAGGTCCCTAGATGAAGATCTTTAAGGTCCCTTCCAACTCCAGCCATTCTATGATAGTCTCTTTTGATGCTCCTGAGTTCCCTCATCTCAGTATCATTGGACCCTACATGGAATAGTAGGAGCAGATAATAATTTCTAGGCTTCATGAGGCTCAGCAGCCTCTCAGGGACGTGGCGAACGTGGTAAATAGTCAATGATGCAATAGACGTTGGAGCAGGGAACAGGGTGATCTGGGCTTGCCCAACCTCTTACGCAAGGGGTGGTGCAAACACAGTGTCCAATGGTGGGTCAACGGCTGCGTCGCTCGAATGAGAGGAGCCCGCCAAAGATTCCAGGTACCTTGTTGGGTGGCCAGTCAGGGAAGATTGGCAAACAAAGGGGAAAAAAGGAGAAAGAAGGATGAGACGAGAACACGACAGCTCATTTATAAGTCACTTATTACTCAAAAGAAGGCTGCAGGTCAGCAAGAAGCCGTTGCAGATCCTTCACCCATCCTAAGAATCTGCTTCTGCAGCAGCTCAGAGTCCAAAGTGCTACTCCCCAGGGAAAAAAAAAGAAGGCACAGGGAAGAGGAAGTGATTCTTGTGGTGTCCTACAGTCAGTAAGCGCAGCGTCAACAGCCTCATGCTCTGACCGTATAGATGTGTGTCTCCAATCTGCCAGCTTCAATGATTTTTCTAACTCCTGATGACCTATCAAAGATGGGAATTCTTGCTGGTGCCGCTGGTCCTAACCACAGCTACCCCAGGAGTAAGAGAAAGAGCTTTCTGTGTTCAGTGTATTCATCAATGACCTGGATGAGGGGATGGAGCGGAGCCTCAGCCGGTTTGCTGATGATACAGAACCAGGAGGAGTGGCTGACACACCAGAGCTGTGCTGCCCTTCAGAAAGACCTGGGCGGGCTGGAGAGCTGGGATACAGGAGGGGATTCCAAAGGCGCCTGGACCCTGCGCTGCTGGGCCCCCTGCTCTGGGTGACCCTGCTGGGGCAGGGGGGTGACACCAGAGGAGCTCCAGAGGGCCCTTCCAACCCCCACCATTCTGTGAGCTAGATTAATGATTGGAAACACCACAACCAACGTGGGGAAGAAGCGGTTGTGGAGGAGGATTAGGGATACGATCTAAATTTCTATTGACGAGAAGATAACCCCCTGGAAATATCACTGACCTGAGGGGGATCACTCACCTCCATCTGCAGATAATC
The DNA here is from genome assembly GCA_013396935.1 of Baryphthengus martii. NCBI lineage: Eukaryota > Metazoa > Chordata > Aves > Coraciiformes > Momotidae > Baryphthengus > Baryphthengus martii. The sequence goes on along the minus strand of VWZK01006703.1, from coordinate 6,105 downwards.
TGAAATCAGAGCAGTACCACCAACTCCAGCCGCACACAAACCAGGCTCAGCTCTGAAGATAACAACAGTGACTGGAAATGCTCCCGCCGCTTAATTACTACAGGACTGATTACAGAAAAAAGATGCTCCGTTTAGATCTGGACCAGCTCAAACTCACAGTCTCTTGTGTTTTGCCACAATCAAAGAGGAACATTTTGGTTCTAGAAAGGGCTTTTACCTCTCTTGTGCCTGATAAGGAGTAATACTCAATGTTTAGACTCTATCTTCAAAGGTCATCAGGTTCATATTGCAAAAATACAGGCTAAGGAACACAGCTACGAATTGTAACTACCTCATAATGATTTCTTTTGGGGAAAAAAAAAAAAAAAGAAAAGGAGGGGGAAAAACTGGCCAAAGGACTTCAAAAAAAATAATTTCCTCACCACTGAAAATGTTCTTCTGCACTTTGTCATTTTCTTGTCATCTTTGACTCATTTCCTGAGCAGACCTTGTAGCTGCCCGTGCGGTGTGTGGTTTTTACACCGTTGTGAAAACACCGAGAAACAAGCTGGGGTTGGTTGGAGGCTTTTCTGCAGAGTTGGTTGGTTGAACCGCTCTGGTTCCCATTCCTCAGTGTCTCTAGAATGATTGAAATGTTTGTCATCACAACTCCACTCAAAAAATTGGCTGTCTTAGGAGAGATGGCAAAAATTAACCCCTCAAAACACCCAAACTTGAGAATAAATCAAAGTGGCACCTGAAAAACCTTAACCTGTGCTTTCCTGCAGGAGGTGGATGCTGCAGGAAATGTGGGAGTAACGCAAATCCGACCCATTTTCCAACAAAGGCAAGAAGCAGCACGTCACGAACGGGTCCATCTTGACGTGGGGAGGTGTTTGAAGAGATGATGGATGTCTCTGGACAGATTGTAGGCTTGGAAAATGTGCTGGTCTATCTAGATGAACACCCGCTAGGAAGGAAAAAGAAGGTTTTTGAGGGAGAAGACTCAATCAGCGATTTTTCTGGGAGAAATAATCCTCTGCCTTTAATCTCAGTCTCTTGTCATCCACAGATTTGGGAAGCACAGGATCAGTGTCACAGTCGTTCTTGGAGAAACCACACGCACACTCCTGCGGTTGGGCTGGAGGATCCCTGCCTCTCCAGAGAGGTGGAAGTGATACTTGCTGTGGTGTTTTTGAAGGTTTTTCTCTGTTCTTGAAAGAAATGACAAAATTAAAGGTCTCGAGCAAAATTTGATTCTCTTGCTGCAAGATCCCAACGTGCTGATGGGAGTTTTGCTCGAGAGGAGTGAAGGATGGGACAAAACAGCTGGATGGGGGGGGTGACATTTTTGAGGAGGGACACAAAATTGATCTGTGGTGTGGAACCTCTCTGCTGGGAGGCCAGGCTGGGACACTTGGGCTNTCAGGGAGTTGTGGAGAGCCCAGAAGGTCTCCCCTGAGCCTCCTTTGCTCCAGGCTGCACAAGCCCAGCTCCCTCAGCCGCTCCTCACCCGACTTACGATCTCCAGAGTTCCCTTCCCACCCCTGCCATGCTGGGATACTGTGATTTATTCAGAATTATCTTGACCCACTGGTGATCTCATCCCATCCAGACGCTCTCCACAGCGGGTAAGGAGATGGTTCGCCCTTTGGATGTTCTCACGAGGAGGAGAGGAAGAGGGTCATCCAGCAGACCACTGATTTTCTAGAAAATTGAAGAAACCAGTCTGTGAAACCACTGCCTCACTATCAAATTGGGCCGAAACTGGAAAATGGCTTCAAAATTTAACAGAAGACACAGACAGATAGAAACTGTCCAGTCACAGGCCTCGTTCCCTTAGGAAACCAAGCGAAAACCAAACCAATCTCTCAGGCCACATCTTCTAAGGAAACAGAAGAAAAACCAGAGAGAAACTCAGCGTTTCCACCTCTTTCTGTGTCATCTGTTGTCCCAGGATTCACGAAGGGCAGGGAAAGGGGAGGGAGCTGGGAGGCCCAGCGTTTGCAGGCTGTGGTTGTGGACTTCCCAGAGCACCTGGAGCTCCTGGCGCTGCCCCCACAGTGCCCATCAGGATCTCCAACCTCGTTCTTCACGTTGTTGTCGTGTTGTCTTTCAGCAGGAGGACGCTCTCGTTGCCAGGAACTGCTGCTTCCAACTCCCAGCTGACTCACTGCGTTGTGACTGTTCTTTCAGAGCGTGAGTGACAGCATCTGCAGGCATCATTCTTCTTTTTTTTTTTGTTTTTTTTTTTCCTATGGAACAAAAGAGGAAACAGATCTTCAGACGACTTCTTCTTTATTTTAGACTTGTAACTCTGCCAGGCCTTTGTGAGTCATTCTTTTGAAGAAGCCAAAATTGAGCATTGCCAGGAACTGGGTCCCCGCCACAGTGAGATCTCGGGCTCTCCTCTTGCACGGCCCGCACGTGTCGCCACCCAAAAAGGCATGAAACACCAGATAGAAACTCCAGTTGGAAGTGGTCTGACCTCCAGAGGCTCTAGTTGTTCCTCTCCCCAGCAAAACGATGACAGAAGTCCCTCAAATTCCTTGTTTTTCTAATAGGTGAAATGGGAATAGATCACTGAGAAAGGAGCTCTCACCAGAAGTCCTGTTTCCTCATCAGAAATAACTCCTAGTACTACAATATCTGTGCTTCGTGGCAGCGGTGGCTGAATGGTCACATCTGAGGTGGAAACCCAGGTGCTCTGGCTGTGGTTCTGCTCTTCCTTAACAGACACCAGGGAAGCTCAAGTGACCTTCTCCCCTCTCCTAGGTCAAAACACAGGGATACGTGGGGCTTAGAGGGCAACTGGGGACACTGACACTGCAAAGATCTGTATGTATTACCTCACCTGAGTGCTACGGCCTGGGGACAGGATCCCAGCACGGTGGGGGTTGGAAGGTCCCTCTGGAGCTCCTCTGGTGCCACCCCCCTGCTCCAGCAGGGTCACCCAG
>VWZK01006687.1:0-10454 GCA_013396935.1 Baryphthengus martii | reverse complement strand
TAAAAAAAAAAAAAAAATTAAAAAAAATTAGGTGGCTTCTGGCAAGTCGACCGGTTTGGACGCTGGGCACCGGTGCCGGACTCTGGAAGTTTGGCTCCAGGCGTGAAACTCCGCGGAGGAGCTTCCGGGGGTTTGGTGGGGAGGTTATTTAAAAAAAAAAAAAAGGATAAATCCCACCAAAACCCCAGCAAACCCAGGAGAAAAGGGGATAGAAGCCGGCGTGAAAACCCTCGGGAACGTCGGCAAGACCCGGAGAGCTCCTCGCCCAGGTGGGTTTTCCCATTTTTTTTTATTTTTGGGGAAGGGTTTGGGTTTTTTTTTTTTGAGGTTCCGAACGACTCCGGTGTCCCGCCTCGGCCTCGCGGTGCCGGGACGGATCCGGCTGAGCTCCCGGGATCGCTCCGCCCGGCGCTGGCGCCTCTGGGATCCTTGGGGCTCCTCGTCCCGCTTGGGAAAAGTTTGGGAAGCGCGGCCGCGGGAGGATCCCGAGCGGGTGGGGTTTTTTTGGGGCTGGAAAGGGCGGGATCGGTGAAGGTGCCGCCGGCTGGGATCCCGGCGTTCCGATTGGGATCTGGGAGCCAGCGCGTTCCCTGCCCGCGCTCCCTTTTCCGACAGCGGAGCGCCCGGATCCGCTCTCCCAGCCTCCGGGAGAGCGGCTCCGGCTTTGGGATTTGATGGGTTTATTCTGGATTTTGCCTTTTTCCTCCTTTCCCTGTTCTCATTCCTGGGAAAGGAGGGGTCGGTGCTGGTGCTTGCTCTGGGAACACCGGAGGGGTGTTTCCCATGGGATGCTGGTGCTGCTCCGACGGCGGCGACGTTGGAAGTCGGGGCCGTAGCAGCAGGAAGGAGATGGGAGGATTAAGCGAGGCGGCCGGAATTGGACGGAGCGAGGATTCGATGGGAATGCTCTTTCGGCATCAGAATCCCCCTCTCCTGACTAAACCTTCCCGATCCCACCCGGAAACAATTCCTGGCAGGACTTTTTTCTGCATCTGCCTCGTTCCCGAGGGGGTTACAAAGATTTTATCCGACCGGACGCTGCTTCCTCCTCCTCCTCCTCCTCGGAGCGTCCGGGTTTCCCATCCACGCTCATCCGCCACTGGGAGCGTTTTTCCAGGCTGGGAAATTTGTGGTTTGTTGCCATTTTATGGGAATTTTGGCTGTTTTTCTGTTATTGCACCGCCTCAGATCCCTCACCCGGGCTGGAAGGTCCGAAAATTCCTTCCAAAGCGGCAAATTCTGGATGAATCGGATTCCTCTTCGGCGGATTGATCCCCGTGCAGCGGGAATTGGTTCTGTTTCGGCTTTTCCCGTTAATCCATCCCGTAGCTGAGCGTCCCTATCCCACGGGGGACAGGGATCGGGGGCGGCCGCCCCACGGTCGCCTCCGACCGTGTCCCATCCCCGGATCGGGGAAGATTTGCCGAGGATTTGATCCCACAAAAAACTGAAGCCGGCGGCTCCGGTGGGCACGGCCTGGCTGGGGAAGGAGGTTCGGTGCCGGAGCTGCCGGATGGGTGCCGGGTGCGGAGCTTTTTGGGAGGCTGGAGAGGAGACGCGCGGCCGGGAGCGGCCGGATCCGCGCGGGATTCCTTGGTTCATCCCAAAGCAGCTTCGGTTTGAAGGTGGCCAGAGAGGAGAGGGAATAAATATCCCGGTTATCTGGAGCCAGTGGCGCTGGAGCCCGCTGGGAAAACCGGCGCTTGGATCCCGGTGCCGCCCCGATCACCCGGCTCTGCCACTGCCGATCCCGAGCGGAGCGGGATTGGGATTGGGGCTGGTCCGGAGCCAGAGCGTGACGAGGTGAATCCCGACCGGAGCAGGGCCGCTCCGGGAAAAACTCCCCTCGCAATCCCGTTTCAACCTGAGGTGGGTGTTTTTTTCCGCCCATCCAGGCGGGAACGTGGGGCTTTGGGAGAATTCCGACGGCTCCGGCGGCAAAAATCCCCGGCGCCCGCCCGGCTTCGCTCCCACGGAGCTTCGGAGGCGCCGAAAACTCGTTTTTCCCGTTCATCTGAAATTATTGTCGTGATTCCAGCGGGATTGGGATGACTCCCGAGCGGTTCTTGGCGGGGGTCTGGTCACCTCAATTCCGGTGCCGTCGGCTCCTCCTCTCCCGGGGGATCCTTCCCGCTCCCCATGGAGCGATTTCTTAGGGAAAATCAGAGGATTTGAGGATGGTTTGGAACCTTAGAGGTGGGAGGGGAGCCGGAGGAACCGGGAGCTCTTCCAAGAAGCCGCTGCTGGAATCGCCAGGTTGGGATTAAAGGGAACAGCTTGTTAGGGATTTTGGGTGGTGCCGCCGGGAAGAGCTGCCCCTGGATCTCCATCCCGCCTCCTTTTCCCTCCTCCCTGCGGATTTCTGGTTGTGTCCAGGCAGCAAAACGTCAAATTTGTTGATTTTTTTAGGTGGTTTTTTTTCCTCCCTGGAATTAAAAACGCCACGAAATTCCCGGTCGGTCGGTGCTAAATAATCCAAAGGTCCCGTCTCCCCGATTCCCACCTTGGATTTGACAATTCAGTGCTTGGCAAATGTGGGAAAAAAACCCTGGTTTAACTGGAGCTGCTCCAAAAACACATCCCGGAGAGCGGCTTTCGCTGGGATCCGGTGATTCCTCCCAGTTTGGCCTCCTTGGGATCAGAGCCCGGCTTCCCGAGGCTGCCCGGGATGGTGTTGTGGGATAAACATCCCGAGCGGTCGGAATTTTTACCACCAGGAAAAGAGCCAAAGCCTCACCCAGCCCCGCTCGCCGGTGTGTTTTGTTTTTTTTTCCTGGGATATTTCCAGCTCCCGCTGCTCATCCGGCCGCCGGAGCGTGTTGAGCAGCACCCGGAGCCGCCCGGCTGGAAAACCAGCGGCACGTGGCTTCCTTTCCCAGTCAACACCGACGTCCCAGCAGCTGAACTGGGCTGGAAAAGTGGGATTTTGGCCAACGCTTTGGTGGCTCTCCGGGATTTTTTTTCCCGCTCTTGACGGAGAGGTGTTTGCCGGTGTTTTGTTTTTTTTGACACTTTTATTCCGTTTTCCTGCCGTTCCCGCTGGTTTTCCCCTGGGAAAGGCCTCTGCACGTCTTGCTTTTCCTGGGATTTATGACATCGGAGAAAATCCGGTCCCTGTCCCCGGCTGCGGCCCAGCGCCCTCCGACGTCTCCGTGGCTCAGCTCCTGGCACCGGAGCAGCACCTGGAGCAGAACCGAGGTGTTTTCCTCGGCTTTTTCCTCCCTTTTTTCCTGCTCCGGGCTCTGTATCCCAAGAAAAACCTTCCCAAATTGCTTTATTTTGGATTTTTCTCCTCGAGGGGAGGCTGCAGGGTGTGCGTCCCCCTCTCCGGCCCCGCCGGAGCCACATCGGGTTCGAACCATCGCTCGGACCGTTTTCCCTGGAAACTCTTGGCATTTTCTGGTGGGAACGAACCCCCGAGCGGAGCGCTGGCCCCCCCCCCCACCCCGCCCCGCTCCGAGAGCTCCCGAGGCCGGAGCGTGAGTCACGCACGGCCTGTGCCGGGAAGAGCCGGGAGATTCCCGCTGGGATCCCGTGTTTACGGCGCCGCCGCCTCTGTTTTGGGAACGGTAACCAAGGCAAGAGCGGCTCCGGCTCCGCGGTGCCGCCGGCCGAGCCGGAGTCAACTCCTGGGGGATCCGAAAGGGAACGGGGCTCCGGCGGCCCACGGAGCAGGGCCCACGGTGGGGGATGTGGGGCCTCTGGTTCCGCAGATCCCGTTAAATCCCCCCCTCTCCCGGGATCCCAGCGCGGGGAGGCTCGTTTCTAACCCCGTCGCCACCTGCTCCGAGTGACCGGCGTCGCCGGAATCCGGTGTGTCCGGTGGGTGACTCGGTGCTGTCACCGGGAAGGGGACACCTTCAGGTCACCTTGATCCCCCCCAGGGAGGCTGCGATTCCTGCGGGATCCTCCTCGTTCCGGCTCCGGGTGCCGGCAAAATGAGGAGGAACTACCCCGGAGGGGCCGTAACCGGGCGAGGAAGCTGCCGGGAGCCGGAGCCGGTCCGACCTGAGCCGGACAGGCTGGGACCTGCCGAGCGGCCGGTTCTCTCCGTATTCCCGTGTTTCTGGTGTGGGCAGCAGGGAGAGGAGAGGATCCTGCTCCTCTGCTCTGGGATCCTCATCCCAGGAGAGCCAGGGAACTGCTGGAGCGGAGCCGGAGGAGGCCCCGGGGATGCCGGGAGGGTTGGAACCCTCTGCTGGGAGCCAGGCTGGGAATGTTGGGATCGTTGGGAGAGGAGAAGGCTCCAGGGAGACCTTCTTGGGGCCTTGCAGGGCTTAGGAGAAAGCTGGGGATGGACTTTGGAGCAGGGCCTGGTGGGACAGGACAAGGAGGGGTGGATTTGAGCTAAAAATAGGGAAAAATTTGGATAGAAGGAAGGAATTTTTGGATGCTGAGCCTGGCCCAGGTTGCCCCGAGAGGTGGTCGCTGCCCCATCCCTGGCACCATCCCAGGGGAGGTTGGATGGAGCTCCGGTTGGAAATGTCCCTGCTCCTTGTCCCGGCTGAGCTCGGCAGGTCCCTTCCCGCCCAACCCAGCCTGGGATTCCGTGACTCATTCCCACGGCAGAGCAGGGTTGGCCGTGAGCGGGAAGCGCCGGGAAGAGCGGAGGATTTGCTGGTGCTGGAAGCGGCAGAGCTTTGCTGGATCCTGAGAGGTCGGGAGGGATCCAGGAAATATCCGGCTCCGCTCCCTCGGAACGCTCAGAACCGGCGGAAACTTTTTACGGGAGCCAGAAACGGAACTGGAAAAAAACCAGACTCCGGAATCTGAAGCTCTGGAGGGGAAAGGAAAACCCTCTCTCAAAAGATGCCCAACAAATTGAAAAGAAAAAATGGGGAAAAAAAAATTCAAATAAAATTCCCGCTCAGCCCCTGGAGCCTGAGCGGGATCTCCGGGAGAATTTCCGCTCGGGGGTGAATTTGGATGAAGTGGGTTTTTTGCTCTTTTGCAGGATTTGTTAATTTATTTAAATTTTTTGATAAAAATGAAAACTAAATTATCCCAGGCTCTGGCTTTCTCCTAAAACTGGGATTTTTTTATTCCTAAACCTGTGGGTTTATTCCTAAAATTTTTTTTTTCTTTTCTCCTAAAACTGTTTTTTTTTTTCCTAAAACTCTTTGGTTTTTTTTTCCACTTAAAACTGTTTGGATTTTTTTTTCCTCCTAAAACTCTTTGGGTTCTTTTTTTCCTCCTAAAACTTTTTGTTTTTTTTTTTTTCCTCCTAAAACTTTTTTTTTTTTTTTTTTTCCCCCTAAAACTTTTTGGGTTTTTTTTTTCCCCCTAAAACTTTTTGGGTTTTTTTTTTCCCCCTAAAACTTTTTGGGTTTTTTTTTTCCCCCTAAAACTTTTTGGGTTTTTTTTTTCCCCCTAAAACTTTTTGGGTTTTTTTTTTCCCCCTAAAACTTTTTGGGTTTTTTTTTTCCCCCTAAAACTTTTTGGGTTTTTTTTTTCCCCCTAAAACTTTTTGGGTTTTTTTTTTCCCCCTAAAACTTTTTGGGTTTTTTTTTTCCCCCTAAAACTTTTTGGGTTTTTTTTTTCCCCCTAAAACTTTTTGGGTTTTTTTTTTCCCCCTAAAACTTTTTGGGTTTTTTTTTTCCCCCTAAAACTTTTTGGGTTTTTTTTTTCCCCCTAAAACTTTTTGGGTTTTTTTTTTCCCCCTAAAACTTTTTGGGTTTTTTTTTTCCCCCTAAAACTTTTTGGGTTTTTTTTTTCCCCCTAAAACTTTTTGGGTTTTTTTTTTCCCCCTAAAACTTTTTGGGTTTTTTTTTTCCCCCTAAAACTTTTTGGGTTTTTTTTTTCCCCCTAAAACTCTTTGGGTTTTTTTTTTCCTCCTAAAATTTTTTGGTTTTTTTTTTTTTCCTCCTAAAACTTTTTGGTTTTTTTTTTTTTCCTCCTAAAACTCTTTGGTTTTTTTTTCTCCCTAAAACTCTTTGGGTTTTTTTTTCTCCCTAAAACTCTTTGGGTTTTTTTTTTCCCTAAAACTCTTTGGTTTTTTTTTTTCCCTAAAACTCTTTGGGTTTTTTTTCCCCTAAAACTCTTTGGTTTTTTTTTTTTCCCTAAAACTCTTTGGGTTTTTTTTTCCTCCTAAAACTCTTTGGGGTTTTTTTCTCCCTAAAACTCTTTGGATTTTTTTTCTCCCTAAAACTCTTTGTTTTTTTTTTCCTCTTAAAATTCTGGTGTTTTTTCTCTGAAAACTGTTTTTTTTTTCCCTCCTAAAACTCTTAGTGGTTTTTTTTTTTTTTCCTCCTAAACCTCTTTTTTTAACACTAATTAAATAACGACCGAAATAACACCCAGACCCCACCCCCTGCCCAAAAAAACTTGGGATCAACTCCGGAACCCGCTTCCCATTCGCAACCGCAACAGGCCGAGCTCTTTCCCCTTGGAATGAGCCCCCCTCGGCTCGGCCTCCCGCCGCTGGATCGGGCGGATCTGCAGGGAAAGGCTCCGATCCCGTCTCTTCCCCCTTTTCCTCTCCTCCCAGCTTTCCGGCGCGGGAGGCGCCGGGATCATGGCCGCCTTCAAACGGAGACGAGCTCAGGCGTGGCCGGAGGAACGGGGCGACCGGGAGCACGGGCTCTACAGCCTCCACCGCATGTTCGACATCGTGGGCACCCACCTGACCCACCGCGACGTCCGCGTCCTCTCCTTCCTCTTCGTCGACGTCATCGACGATTACGAGCGAGGGATGATCCGCAGCGGCCGGGACTTCTTGTTGGCCTTGGAACGTCAGGGGCGTTGCGACGAGACCAACTTCCGACAGGTCCTGCAGCTCCTGCGCATCATCACCCGCCACGACCTGCTGCCCTACGTCACCCTCAAGAGGAGACGGGCCGGTGAGTGCGAGGGAGCCCGGGGTGGGGAGGGGGGGAGGAAGGGATCCCGAGGGAATATCCACAAATCCATGAGAGATGGCCGAGGTCGTTGCTCGGCCGCTTTCCGTCGGCTTCGAAAGGTCCTGGAGAACGAGGGCCGGAGCAATGCCGGTGGCGTCCCAGTCTTCGCAAAGGGCGAGGAGGAGGAGCCGGGTGAGTCCGGGCCGGGCGGCCTCCCCTCCATCCCGGGAAAGGTGAGGGAGCGGCTCGGTCTTGGCGGCGTCTCAAAGCACGTTGAGGAAAGGAGGTTTATCACGAGTGGTCGTCGTGGACTCAACGAGGGGAGGTCCTGCTTGGCTCCTCTGGTGGCCTTTCAGGAGAGCACAAGTAGATGGAGAGATGAGGGGAGGGCGGTGGATGTGGTCGATCTCGACTTTGGCAGAGCTTCCCGTGCTGTCTCCCGTGGCGTCCTCCCAGCCAAACTTACGGAGCGCGGATTGGGTGGTGGGAAGGATTGGGAGCTGGCTGAAGGACGGAGCCTGGAGNTTCCCTTCCGTCCTTTCCCTTCCGTCCTTTCCCTTCCGTCCTTTCCCTTCCGTCCTTTCCCTTCCGTCCTTTCCCTTCCGTCCTTTCCCTTCCGTCCTTTCCCTTCCGTCCTTTCCCTTCCGTCCTTTCCCTTCCGTCCTTTCCCTTCCGTCCTTTCCCTTCCGTCCTTTCCCTTCCGTCCTTTCCCTTCCGTCCTTTCCCTTCCGTCCTTTCCCTTCCGTCCTTTCCCTTCCGTCCTTTCCCTTCCGTCCTTTCCCTTCCGTCCTTTCCCTTCCGTCCTTTCCCTTCCGTCCTTTCCCTTCCGTCCTTTCCCTTCCGTCCTTTCCCTTCCGTCCTTTCCCTTCCGTCCTTTCCCTTCCGTCCTTTCCCTTCCGTCCTTTCCCTTCCGTCCTTTCCCTTCCGTCCTTTCCCTTCCGTCCTTTCCCTTCCGTCCTTTCCCTTCCGTCCTTTCCCTTCCGTCCTTTCCCTTCCGTCCTTTCCCTTCCGTCCTTTCCCTTCCGTCCTTTCCCTTCCGTCCTTTCCCTTCCGTCCTTTCCCTTCCGTCCTTTCCCTTCCGTCCTTTCCCTTCCGTCCTTTCCCTTCCGTCCTTTCCCTTCCGTCCTTTCCCTTCCGTCCTTTCCCTTCCGTCCTTTCCCTTCCGTCCTTTCCCTTCCGTCCTTTCCCTTCCGTCCTTTCCCTTCCGTCCTTTCCCTTCCGTCCTTTCCCTTCCGTCCTTTCCCTTCCGTCCTTTCCCTTCCGTCCTTTCCCTTCCGTCCTTTCCCTTCCGTCCTTTCCCTTCCGTCCTTTCCCTTCCGTCCTTTCCCTTCCGTCCTTTCCCTTCCGTCCTTTCCCTTCCGTCCTTTCCCTTCCGTCCTTTCCCTTCCGTCCTTTCCCTTCCGTCCTTTCCCTTCCGTCCTTTCCCTTCCGTCCTTTCCCTTCCGTCCTTTCCCTTCCGTCCTTTCCCTTCCGTCCTTTCCCTTCCGTCCTTTCCCTTCCGTCCTTTCCCTTCCGTCCTTTCCCTTCCGTCCTTTCCCTTCCGTCCTTTCCCTTCCGTCCTTTCCCTTCCGTCCTTTCCCTTCCGTCCTTTCCCTTCCGTCCTTTCCCTTCCGTCCTTTCCCTTCCGTCCTTTCCCTTCCGTCCTTTCCCTTCCGTCCTTTCCCTTCCGTCCTTTCCCTTCCGTCCTTTCCCTTCCGTCCTTTCCCTTCCGTCCTTTCCCTTCCGTCCTTTCCCTTCCGTCCTTTCCCTTCCGTCCTTTCCCTTCCGTCCTTTCCCTTCCGTCCTTTCCCTTCCGTCCTTTCCCTTCCGTCCTTTCCCTTCCGTCCTTTCCCTTCCGTCCTTTCCCTTCCGTCCTTTCCCTTCCGTCCTTTCCTCCGCAGCGGAGACTGGGATTCCTGCGGCCTCTGGGAAGTTCTGCCGCTCCCAGCTCCCGCTGCTCACCCCTGGATTTTAGGGAAATGAGCCCAGGAATGACCCAGCCCTTCGGATCTGGGGAGTTTGGTGGGATTTCGGTCACTTCCCGGCGCTGCCGGGCTGAGCTGCCCCTCTGTCCTCCCCTGGGACCTTCCCTTTTCCCTCAAATCCTCCATTTTTCCATTCAAAACGTAACCTAGAGGAGCCGAATCCGCAGGAATCCCGGAGGAGAGCGCGAGGGACGCTCGGAGCAGCCGCTCCGGCAGGATCCCACCTCCCAAATTTCCATCTTCCTTTTAAACGAGGCTTCATGGGCGATTCCCGGCGGCCGAGTCGCGCCGGCTCCCGCTCGCTCCGGGGATGCCGGAGCTGCTCCGGCGCTCGCGTTGGGCGAGCTTCCCGGTACGATGCCGATCCCTGGAGTGTGCGGCCGACTCCGCGTCTCCCGGTTTCCACGGGATTTGGGGATTTCCCAAAACGTTGGTGTTTCTTGAGCCGCTTTTTCCTCGTTTCCTGCGAAATTCCCAAGGGAAGGGCTGTTCCTTGGCCTCCAAGTGCCGGGATTGGTGTTTTGGGATGAGATGGTGCGGAAGCGGAGCCGGGGTTGGAAATCCTCACACCTCCAGCCGCGCTTGGCTGGAAACAATTCCATGAAATGCCCAAATCCGGCATTCCCAAGAAGAAAAGCACCTCCCATGGGATGTGTAACACGCAGCCCTCGGCATCTGGAGGGAAGACGGATCAGGGAATAGGGAGGCTGCTCCGGATTTAAGGAGCTGCCGCTGGATTTGGCTTCCCGTGACCCCGAGGTCTCCTCTCCTGCCTCATTCCGCTTCCTGGCTCCGAAAAGCAGCGAAGCCGGAACCGGCTGGATGATGCGGGATGAGGATCCGCGGCCTTCCCGGCGTCGCTCCGGCCGGGGCAGAGAACATCCCAAATCCCAAAATACATCCCAGCCCTCAAAAAAAAAAAAATCAATCCTGGGTTCTCCGGAAGCGTTCCAAGCAGCCGAGCCCATCCCAAGGGCCTGGAGGATCTGAAGGAGGGATCCCAGAGGGATCTGGTGTCCGTTCCGCCCGCTCCTGAAGGGATCTGTATCCCGTCTCTCGCAGTGTGTCCGGATCTGGTGGATAAGTACCTGGAGGAGACGTCGATCCGCTACGTGACGCCGCGAGCTCACGGAGAAGCCGAGCACGGGCTCGGACACCCCCCGAAATCAGGTGGGTTCCATCCGGGGAGGGGATTCATCCCGTTGGCACCTCCTGGGATTTCGGGGAGTCGCCTCCGGCCGTTGTCACCGCGGAGGTGACGCCGGATCCCGCTGCCGCCGGCTTGGGGAACGGTCGGATGTCCCTGTTCCTGAACCTTGGGGAGCCTGGTTGGACCTGGGCGGGGAGAATTCGGGAATCCTGGAGCTGCCTGATGCTCCTTGAGACCGGGAAGGGATAATTTGGGAATCCTGGAGCTGCCAGAGGCTCCTTGAGTTCATGAAGGGATCATTTGGGAATCCTTGAGACCAGGAAGGGATAATTTGGGAATCCTGAAGCTGCCAGAGACTCCTTGAGACTGTGAAGGGATAATTTGGGAATCCTGGAGCTGCCTGATGCTCCTTGAGACTGGGAAGGGATAATTTGGGAATTCTGGAGCTGCCAGAGGCTCCTTGAGGTCATGACGGGATAATTTGGGAATCCTGGAGCTGCC
>VWZK01006674.1:602-11173 GCA_013396935.1 Baryphthengus martii | reverse complement strand
TTTATTGTGATGCTTATGTAATTAAATTACCTCAGTATATTTCTGGTAATGATTCCATAAGCATGGACAATATGTTATGTTTAGCACTACAGAATTAATGTTAAGAACAAGCAAAGCTTCTTGCAAAGAAAAGGAGCAAACAGAAGCACCTTACTGGGAGAATGCGTTGCATGATTTCAGTGCTACTGAAGCTGACAGACAGTAGGTCATCCTAAACTTAACTGCAAATTGCTCTTTGATGGAATAAGCGCATTAACATACTGCTATCAGTCCTTGAAAAAGTACAGCAATGGCTATTTTTAACCTAATAAATATACTGTAACTTTTTTCCTACAAAATGAATTTATATTTAATTGCCGCCTAATACATAAATACTTAAAATTAGAATTTTTAGGAGGGTCAGAGGTGGGTGGGCAAGCCAGTGTATTTTTGGGAGAGGCTGTTGTATATACGGTTCTTTGCACTTCCTGTTTAGTTTGACTGTTAATCCAAAACTCCCAGTTCCACCTGTGCTGAATCTACAACCTGACATTTAGGTATTTTTATTGTGATTCAGATCTTCTGTGTTCTGTGGCCCGGCACTTCAGAATTTGAGAGAAAAGGTCATCTTTCCATTCTCAAATGTGAATGCTCTGATGTACCTCTAATAAGGAAAATGACCAAGCAATGAAATTTTACTCTGCTGAGTTTCTAATACTAATGTGGAGTATTATTTAAGGGTGATTGCTACGGCTATTAGCCAGCAGTGTGTCCCTTTGGAACAAGTGAAAAGGATGATGGCTGTTTTGGTGAATGTAGTCCAAACTCTGCAGAGGCTTTATTCCAGAAACTTGTCACCTATTCAGTAATTAGTTTGCCATAGACGGGCTTGATTTGCAAATTTAGAAAGATATTTTTGATTTTGGAATTGGGAAACAGGTGTTGGGGATTAGGGACACTGAGCTTCTCCCAGTGTGTTACTGTGGTTGCTTATATATTTTTTGAATTGCATCTTAAATGTATACAAATCATAAGAAGAAAGCTTGAGAAATACATATGGCTTCAGATTGGCTTGCATGAATGAAGTCAGTGAAATTTAATAAAACTAACTTCTCTATTAAGACTGAATAAATAATCAAAATCAATTTGCCATTCACTAGCTTTGTGCAATATAATCGATAGACTCAAACACTACTAGCACATTGTGCTTGGCTTTGAGAAGGGTCTTTGAGTCCATTATATTCAAAAGGACATATTAAATGCGTATTTTATTGTAAACTGCAAATTTTCTATGCCTAAAAATGCTCAATGTTATAAAGTATTAAGCACAAGTATGTTTATAAAAAAAAGGTAAAACCCTAAACATTTCTAGCAATACCTAAAAACTAAAAATAGTTTTAACTGTCTGCTTTTTGCTTTTTTTTTCTTTAGTGCAACTTTTCTGCGATGCAAGTTTATTGCTGTGTATTTCATGGTTTCTGTTATCATGACTCAGAAATGTAAACCTGTACACAAAGTACTGCACTCACCTTCTTGTACATGCAATGTAACATCATACTCACAGTTTTGGTGCTTTAAAATGATTCCTTTCTTCTTTATTAAAGGATATTTATTTGATCACTGTCTGGTTTTAAATTTGAGTATCTAACAACATTAAAAAATATTTTCAGGATAGTTTGGTACCCACCAAAAACAACAGTTCATTTAGGTTTCCATTGTTACTCAGCTTCTCAAGCTGTCTGTTACGGCTTGATGGCAGGTGGTTGTGTCTAAGCTATGTTGCAGCAGGGAGTAATTATATTTAGGTAACATCTTTGTAAACTAAGTCACGTAAACAATTTAGGTATTGTAGAATACCCTTGCTCTTAAATAATGCATGCATGTTCCATCTCTTAAAAGACAAAAAGCACTCTATAAAAAAGGGTAAAGATTTAAACCCAAGAATATGTAGAGCTTAGCTGCATTGTTAGACTGTTCTAACCTTTTAGAGCTAGCTGGTAGCAATGCTGTTACGTAGAAAGGGAAGTCTTCATCCGCAGTCACTTTGGAAAAGCTCAAATCAAAGCCATCCAACTTCTGTGTACTTTTTTTTGGTATATGAACAATACAATATTTCAAAACAAACGATTGTCTTTGAAGAACTTGGTTATTTTAAAAGTACAGTACAAGCGTTTTGAAGAGTTTAACCTTGTTTTTTCTGGGGGAAGAGAAATACCCCAAAGCAGATGACTGATCATGTCCCAGACTAGAGTTGCCAGCTGTTTGTTGGTTTGTTTGTTGTTTGTTTTTTTTCTATACCCATTTTGTGTTGTTCTTTACCTAGACACAAGTCTTACAAGAGACACATTTGTATTTTCTCTCTTCTTTCACTCCTGTGTTGCTGGCACAAGAACTACAGTGTAGGCAAGTCAGTGCAGACAGGTTCTGTGCCCAGCTGGTCCTTTAGTATGAGACACAAAAAATGGTTCTGGAACAAGAACTTTTTAGTGCAATTACAATCCTAGGAAAACAAAAGGTACGACATCTCTAGTAATGAGGTGAAACAATGGTTGCATTTGCAGTACAAATCTACACTGCAAAATGTCTTAGCCAAAATCTGAGGCCTGTCTGGCTTAGGTTTTCTAGTGTTTTTCACTTCTGGTGATAATGGCATAAGCTGTTCATTTTGGATTGTGGCAGAACATGTAGGACAAGTAGGAAATGTTTTTGAGATAATCAAGTTCTTTGGTCATCACTGATTTATGAAAGAAGAGGGTTGTATTTGTAGCCAAGGACTGTTTCTAATGCTCTCACCATGCCGTCAGCAAGTGCATGTGACCCTGTTGTGGATGCCTTCACGTCTTCTGCTCTGCAGGACAAACTATTTGCTGCTGTCAACTGGTGTCTACTTTGACATTGGCTGCAGTAGATAATTAGCTGCTTTTTTATGACTCTTATGGGTATTTCTGCAAGTTGAGAGTATGCTTAATGCATGCATCAGGATTGCAAATCTGTGAATCTGTTTGTAGGCACACTTGGAAGGCAGTAGTATGCTACTCAGAATGAAAAATTTTTTTTCTTGTTTGTCATGTCAGATGGAAAGGTACATTGTAAATAAATATTCACTGGGCCACAAGTCTTCATACTTGCCTAAATAAACCACCACCTCTTTCTCACAGAACCCACTGGTATCTGTAGGGCTTGTTTCTGTTACACCGCTTAATACTCAGCAGAGGGGATGAGAAGAGAGAGAAGTAAAACAGAAAGTGAGTTTGACAGATCTCTTTTTCTGAAGCGTATGAACTATTTCTTTTGTCAGCAGTTCTTGCTGCTGCTTCCCATTGTATTCCTCCTTCTGTAGAAAGGAGCTTACATGAATTCTGAACTTCTGCAGTGTGTCAGTGTCACCGCCAAAGCCTGAGCTTTATGCTCATGTCACAGATCACCTACTTAAGTCTGGTGCTATATTTTGCCACTGTGTTGTTACCTTTTAGGAGGAAGGGAAGTAATTAGCCTAACAATAAAATAGCCTCTGTAAGCTTTAGATGTACCGTGACAGCCATTTCACTATTAAGAGCATCATTTTGGTGACACAACCTGTGCTACAGCAGAAGGGGATTCCACAGATTTTACCAGGAAGTTATAGCAGCATTGCTGTGTAACCTGCCTTGGTCATGGAAGTGCTGCAAGGTTCTGTCCAACCCTCCATCCTGCAGAACTGCAGGCCTGACTTGTTCAGAGACCATTATCTTCTTGCCCTTTCCTCCTTTGCACCGAGACTCTTCAGTCTCTCGCTTTCTCTAAGCTTTCTGGAAATCTTCATGACTGTCATGCTGACTGACAAGAGTTTCTTCAGTGCAAAAAGCACATCTCCCTTGAAAAGTTGCCTCAACAGGAAGGGCTGGTGGATAAAAACAGGTAGGGATGCTTATCTGTGCAGCTACTGCTGCTGCCTGGCTGCACTAGTGCTGGCATCCACTCTCCTCATTAATCAGCTAAACCTCTGGGAAAACAAACCAAAAATTACATTCACGATCCCTCGCTGTATCTGCTGTCTTACCCCTCTGTTCCTGTTGCATTTGTGTGCTGTCTCTGGGATGTTTGTTGGAGATGCTTGTGCCATACACAAATCACCTCTGTTACCTTCTTTTCACTCCTCACAGTGGAAGATGGTAGACTTGATTTCTCTGAAACATTATCTGACTGTTCCCCATATTGCTTATACAAGGTCAGGCACGTTCATGTTTTTTCAAACTGTTTACTTCATTCTTTTATCTTAAACAGCTTCTCTAATTTGCATCGCAGTCCCTCTATATTAATGTTTAAAAGTAACAGGAACAAAGAATCAAGCAATTAGTACAAAGCATTTATGTTAACTATACTTTGTCTTCCTCAGTACTTTTATTTCAATCCCATTAAATTTCAGTAGGAATGTAACTGAGCTCTTGGCATACAAAATCATCAATGCATGCTCAAACCACCATGCATGTTAACTGCACAATTTAAACAACACAACAGATGTTTTGTGAATCAACTTCATAAGAAGCATCATAAAGTGGTGGCCTTTCCCCTCCCACACACACTCACTTGCTGTGACTGAAATGACTGTTGGAGTGGATAGAGTCCTGCAAAAACACTGACAAAGAAGCCATTGCACACTGATCTTGGTTTCTAATTATATGTTAAAAAAAAAAAATTATTCCTAGAAGTCTTGAATTGGTATTAAAAAATAAAATCAAGTATTTTAAAAAACCTATCCTTTTCTGTTGGAGCACATAGACCTATGTCATTCCCATACAGTTTTCTGAAGGCTTCTGCTAGTTTCTCCAAGTGATCCACTACAGAGCTTACTGGTTGAAGGCTTCTCAATATCAAACCATACAGAAACAGAAGGTCCTTACTTCTTCTTCTGTCTGTGACCACTGTATGAACAAGTTATTTCCACTCACTCTGCAACAGCATTTTATGTGTCCCATCATCCTCCGCCCCACCCTGCATTGCTTTGTCATCTTTAAACTAAGGCACGCTCAGTGGGTCAGCCTGATGGCTTTGATGAGGTCTGGCCATTCCTGGGCCATTCTTACAGTGCCCACGGCCAGCAGAAAAGAAAAGCTGCACACTGATGAATGACTTTGAGCATGTCTACTTCCATTTAATCCACTCTGGGAAAAGATGGGAGGAATGCAGGACCTGTCCTCAGTCAAAGGTAGCATTAGTTAACCATGCTTCAATTCTATCAATTAGAGCAAATCTCTGTTCATAACATGTTTGTCACTATTCTTTAAAAAAACAAACAACAGAAGATGTGCTACTCAGGCCATGTTTTCAGGGAGAATGTGAGCTGCACGTTGCCTACCAGGAATGCGTTGCTTAGATTCATAAAAAAACTAACATATATTACAACTGAAACACCTTTAAATATTCAAAAGCAGTTACAGTTCTACATCAGTGTTATGTCCCATGTCACAGAAAAAAACACACCACCTTCACGTCTTCAACTTTTAATCTCAATTTGCAATAAGAATCTTTAAACATAAACTCTGTGTCCCAGCCAGAATTTGTCCAGACTGCAGTATCAGCCATCTGGGATAAACTGGGGTTCTCCTTCTAGCCATCAGATGCCCATCAGATCTGAAGTCTTCCTGCCTTTCATGGCCCAGATACGCAAATCTGCTGCAGTCAGTGGATGCTCAAGGTTTCAGGGATGTTTCTGAATTAAAAAGTGTTTAGTACTGTAAGTACCATATTGATTTAGCAACTGAATCTAGAATTTAGCTCCTGCTCCCTGTGGAGCTTACCCAGTGGAAAAAGCATAGTTTTTTTCCCAGGAGGACACACAGATGTTTTCTGTTAGCTAAACAACACGCCATTGTGATAGCAAGTCATGGGGTTTCCTGGGGGAAAAAATAAATAATAATAAAAAAAATTCTATTTACTGACATGCAGTAAATTAAAATTTCTTCACTTTTATCTGTCAAGACCTTCCAATCAATGAAGGCCTACCTGGTCCCTTGACACACCACTGTCACCAGCTAATTATTTGCCAAGTACCTACACCCCAGTTCTTGCCCAATATAAGACACAGAGCTTTGCTTATGCGGGTCATGGAAGTCAGCTTACACCTTCTTCAAGCTGCAGCTGTCCCTCTTCTGCTGCAGCACACTGAAAGAGACTTAAAATGTCACGGCAAATTCCACAGCCACCTAAGTAGGTACTCTGCAGCTGTAAAAACAGCCTCAGTATCTGGTTACTTGATTTGATTTTATCCTGTCAGTAAACTTTCCAGAGAGTCAGTGGTGTGGTTCCTTGCTGAGGCACAGGGCTGACTTCTGCTGCAGTCTCTGAGGTCTTAATGGATTTTTTTTTTTATATATAGACGTTCTTAATGGATTTTACATATATTTGTTCTTGTTGCAGCCTTATTACAGCAATTTGGCAGAAGTGCCACAATTCCCTTAACCTTTGAATCGACAGAACTGCTTGCTACCTGCCCATCCTGACAGTCCAGACTGTAAATCCTGTAGCTAGGTTTCCCAGTCTGACTCGGGCACATTGCAGCAGCTGCACAGAGATCCACTCTTATCTTTGTACTTGTTCCCTCAGGAAAGTTTCCAAATGTTGCTTTAATTTCTTTGCAAAAGATCTGTCTCCTAACCTAGCTGATGGCAAAAAGTCCTTTGCCTTGATGGGCATTTTTGCTGCCCAGTATGTCATCCCTTTGTTTTAGCAGGGAAATCAGTTCTGTTTCTTTTGAAAACTGCCTGCCAATCCTGAAACATGACTGTATTTTGACTTGAGAAGTTACACACACCTGCTGATTGATAGGAATTTTCTATTTCTGCAATGCAGTCATCATCAATAACGAGAATACAAACTCCTGTCTTCTGAAAATATTTGCACTGTTCTGTTTTAGCCAGCTTTGCTTCTAAATATTTCCTTGTGACATGCCATCAGTAATGCTTGCTTAGAACACTCCGATGCTTTCTCATTGCCTCATCTGTTGGCTTCTTTGGCTCGCCAATCCCTTTGCTGAGGCTCAGAGATGTTTGTGCACAACAGACAGCACACTACCTACAGATAGCTTTTATGTGGTTTTGTTTGGGTTTTTTTTGTTTTTTTTGGTTTGGTTTTTTTTTTGAGTTGCTGATGGGCCTGGCTGGTGAGCAGGACACTGGATGTTTATGTATCTCATTCCATAAGCAGTTTACAACTTCGTTACATTTATTGTAAACATGTGCTTGGCTACTCCATAGTATGAAGAAGAAAATAATTTAGACAGCAGAAAAAAAAAAAAAGGATAATACAAGAAGTATAGGATAAAAAAGTTTTGACTTGTAGGTTCAAATGTTAACCACTCCAAACAAAGGTTTTGTAATTTCTTTTTATTTCAAAGTGGGGAAAAGGTGCAGCACACTAGTCTGCTGCTTTAAGATCTGCAGAATGAAATCTTCCCTCTGTTTTCTCCCCCTGCCAGCATATCTCCAAATGTGCAGAATGCTCTGGAGCAAAAGGGCTCAACTGGTAATGACAGAGCTACAGTTTGAAACCAGCAGCTTCTCAACAAAGGACAACAACCCTCAGGGGTTGCTTCTGAGACAAACAGGTAGTGTGACAAGTGCAGCCATTTCCAGGCTAGCTTCCACAGAGCTAGCAGGGTAGCAGTGAGGCTGAGCAGTGGGGACTTGGTGCAAGATGCTCACACTAGATATTGAGTCGCTCAATTACCCGTTATCATCCTGGCTCTTCTCACTAAGTGACAGTCAAAGATGGACCTGTGCCTTTCTCTGATAGATTTCTGGATCCCATTGTTGCAGATTCCTAAGAAACAACACTGCTTGCATTATAAGAATAACAGAATATTCAGATGCAGAGAAGGTGGATTTAATTTTGACATTTCCATCCACTGGTAAAGGCTGTGATGTCTCTCTTGCGGGGAAGTATAAGATCATTTTGCTTCCCATTTCTTTTGTTTTGTTGAGAGACAATTCCCATCACGATTTATCAAAATATATTCCAGATTCGGAGAGTTTCAAAGGTCTTGCTCCCTCTCTGAAAATCTTAGGCTTGCAAATATTTGCATGACCATATTTAGCTCAAAAAGGAGAAATCCATAGACACAGATTACACTTAAACATACCTTGTTAGTGTAGCTCTTCCTCTCCCTTTAGCACCTGGATGCATACATTGTTTGTGAAGGTCATGGGCTCTGCCTCCTTCTTGATCTACTGGGAAAAAAATTCCTCCTCTTCAAGAATTACCTCAGTTACAGAAACACAAGTTCTCTTTCAGCAAAACTTCTACGTTGCTATTCTCAATATAGTGGAAGCAAAAGCAACTGGGACACTGCTGGATCCATGTAGTGACATGAGACTTGGATGAGTGCAGGTGAGAATCCCCAGAGAAGGGATGGACAAGGTCTGAAATTACTTCAAAATTAAAAGAAAGAACCCCCACCACCACCCCCTGCTTAGAATTTTGTTAAACAAATACCATTGGTGATAGGAACTGATGGCAGGAAAAAATAGGGAGTGCCATTCATCACTGCCAATGACTAATACTGATATCAAACATCTAGAGTTATGAAGATAAAAGACTGAAAGGACATGAGGTTTGCAGTCTGTCAGAACTTAGCTATGTTCTCGAAACACACACCTAAGGCTGACCTTGAGAAGTCGAGCAATCAGAGCAGAGCTCTGGGGCAAGCCAGGCATGCTCAGTATAGCATGGTGTGAATACCTAAGGAAAGGAAAATTCTTTCCAATGAACTCACTGCTGGGCAGGTCAGGTGGTCTCTCATTTGCTATGCAAACCATTCTTGCCAGTTTTACTGGTTCCATGTAGGGGAATCTTTTTGTTAACTCTGTATTTTCACCTGCGTCAAATATAGAACATCTTCGATTGCTACTCCTTCCCACGGCTGTATCAGAGAGTGACACAAACTGCCAGATGTGTTGTTGCAGCCGAGCTTTGCCTGTGCAAGTCAAAGCAATGAGGAAGAAAGCAGGTATAAATTATGCTTGTGTTTCTTTGGTCCTAGAATGAGCTGCCAGCAGTGCAGAGGCAGTATTGGCTGCTACAGGTCCCTGAGAGGTTGCGGTGGGCAAGTTACAAGATCCCATGTGGTGTGAAAACCCACTTCTATCTACAGCATCTAAAGGTATAGTGATAGAAGCAGTCACACCTGCTTTCTGGCTACATTGCACAGCCAGAATAGTGGACATGACCTGAACTGACTCCAGGATCTAACACAAAACTCTGTTCATGGTTCCCAAACATTTAGCATAACGGGGAAAATTAATTCTACTTGTCTGAAGTTAGTGGAGTAAAACAAGGAACTAATGCTACTAAGCAAAAATAGAGATTTTGAAAGAACATCTGTTATTCCGTGATATGTTCTCTGCTTAGCACCATTAAGAGGTAGCACATGTAGACAGCATTACTAAGAAAATGTAAACAACACAATCTGAACATTACTTTGCAGAGTCAGGTCCACTTCCTGAAAAAAATCAGTGTAAAGCTGTACATTTATTCGGCATGTCCAGTTACTGAGACTGAAAAATGGGTGTTTGTATGGAGTTTGTTGATAGTACTTTTTTTAATTGCCTTTTGATAACCAGACCTAATCTCTTATCAGATTTATCTTTGGCCTCAAGATCCAAAATTCCTGCAATCAACCAAATTAAGTGCTTTTACTGACTTACACAGTTCTGCAGAGAATTAAGGTCTGCAAAAGTTTTCCGTTTCTCTCTCCATGCAGTATTTCTGAAAAAGGTTTTGATTTTGACTTTTGAATGTGGTGTTCACAGAGCACTGTTCAGTAGCCACTTCTGTACAGAATATAAAATATGACAGAACAAATTAAGGTTTAGCATCTTATTGAAGGTGAACCTGAAGTTAATCCCTAACTGGTAGAAAAAATAGCAGAAATCAGAAACCTTTCACAACTGACAACTGAAAAGACACATCCCAAAACATTCATCTTTAATTGACATATTGTTCATTCTTGCAGTGATTTCTTTAAAGGAATTATCCTGGGAATGCCACCAATAGCATTAAATGATACTTATTTGTGTTACATCTGGTTTAGCCCTTTATTTATTTGTATTTTACCTGAAAATGTATTTTCGTAGAGACCTTATAACAGCATTTCTGCATTATCAGTTCATTTTGTTCTCCTCTTTCCTGGATATACTAGCCAGGAAAAGGAATTCCCAGTCTGTAACAGACAGATTAATTCACATGTTTTACTTTGTCCACATAGAAAAAAATGCAATTTCTGGATCATTGAGGCATATGGATTATGAATAAGACACTCCAAAAACTAACTATCCAGACGGGGATATACTTACAAAAATCTTTTATGTCAAAGTCAGGATTTCACAACATAACAAGCTAATGCAAAATCCAGTAGCACCTGTAAGATTAAGGTAGCTGCTGCAATCACTTGCACATAATTGAAAAAGTTTTAAGAAAAAAATAAAGAGTAAAAGTACATTCTCCAGAGAACAACAAGTATATTGGAAAAAAAAAAAAGTATTTTTGAATTTTCTCCCCCCCCCCCCCTCTTTTTTTTTTTTTTTTTTTTTTTTTTTTTTTTTTTTTTTTTTTTTTTT
>VWZK01006669.1:0-26112 GCA_013396935.1 Baryphthengus martii | reverse complement strand
TTCTTAAGTTCTCCCCAAAGCTCTCTACTTAGCCAGGCCGGTCTTCTATCACACCGGCTTGTTTCACAGTACAGGGGCAGCTAGCTAGTGCCTTGAGGATTTCGCTCAAGGGAAATCCTTCTTGAGAATGTCCAGCCTTCCTGGACTCCTTTGTCTTTGAGGACTAGCTCCCAAGGGACGCTATCGACCAATCTCCTAAACACGTCAAAGTCTGCCTTCTTGAAGTCCAAGGAGGTAGTTCTACTGACCTCCCTCCTTATTTCCCTAAGGATTGAAAACTCAACCGTCTCATTGTCACTTTGCCCAAGATGGCCACCAACCTTCACATCTCCCACCAGTCCTTCTCTGTTCATGAACAGCAGGCCTAGTAGAGAGCCTTCCCTAGTTGACTCAGTCACCCGTTCTGTTAGAAAGCTACCTTCCACACACTCCAGGAATGTCCGGGCCTGCTTCCTATTTGCTGTATTGTATTTCCAATGGACGTCTGGTAAGTTGAAATCCCCAACAAGAACAAAGCCTAGTGATTCCGAGACCTTACCCAGCTGCCTGTAGAACACTTCATCATCTTCTTCATCCTGGTTAGGTGGTCTATAACAGACCCCTACCATGACACCTGCCTTATTAGCTTTTCTCTTTCTTACCCATAAGCATTCAACCCTATCACCACAAATCCAAACACACTCAACTCTGCCATCACTATACTTGATTTCCGAGCTCTCATAGCATTCTCTAACATACAGGGCCACTCCACCACCTCTCCTTCGCTGTCCATCCCTCCTGAAGATCTCATAGCCATCGATTGTGGCACTCCGGTCCATGTGAGGCATCCCACCATGTTTCTGTAATAGGCACTATGTCATAGTTTTCCTGGTGCATTATGGCTTCAGGCTCCTCCTGTTTGTTGCTCATACTGTGTGCATTGGTATAGATGCACTTCAGATGAGCCAACACCTTTCTATGAGTGTGGGCTCCACTTCCTACCAGACCCTTCTCAGGTGCTTCCATGATTTCTAAACATTTATCCCTTCTCTCAAATGAAATGGCAGAGCAAGAGTCCTCACTAGTCCACCATTCTTCAAGTCCTGGCATGCTTCCCTTGGGATTATTCCTAACAGTCCCAGTTATCTCCCCTTCCCTCTTCATATCTAGTTTAAATCCCTGTCAATGAGCCCTGCTAACTCTTGCCCCTGATGGTTATAATCAAACAGCAAACAGGTTTTGTTTCAGCAAGGCCATAGTGGCATTGTCTATTAGAAATCTCTAACAAAATCTTCACATCTTTCTTTTTCTTGGTGGAGGGGGGCGTGGTGGGAGAGGAATAGTTCAAATGAGTTAAAAGAAACCAGAGCAGGCACCATTCAGACAGTGATATTATCAGCAGCTCTTACTTGGAAAGGAAGGGTGCCCTCAGGTCTTTTATGGACTTGCACAAGCAACATTCCCATCTGGTATTGTGCAGAGGTTGTAAAGCTGCAGCACAAAGCATCAGCTAATTAGAGCTGGGCAAAACAAAACTCTCTGCTTCAAACTGCATGTTTGTGCGGGCAGAGCATGGACCTGTATCCTGTGACCTATTATGGTTAGTGAAGTGTAGTAGTTTAAAACCTGGGTCAGAAAAGCTGATACTCTCTCACCCTGCAGCACGGCACAGGGGAGAACGCAGCGTGCGGCTCCCTGCCAAGGCACTGTGCGTTGGGGCAGAGGACATGGGGCAAACAGAGCAAGGGATGCTCTGCAGCCAGGAGGCAGGAGGGAGGTCACTAGTGTGGGGAGTGGTGAATTAATCAGGAGCATTTTTTTACCTTAAAAGACTTCACAAGTTGCGGTAAATCTTCTGGATTTTTTGTAGTCCTTTTTCCCCTCCCATTCTCAGACTAGGAATTAGAATTTTGGACTGCACTTGGTGATTCATTAGGTGCCTTTACATTCATAGAGGGAATAAAAACTGTTACAAACTAGCACCCACATACCTTGGAAGTAATGATGGAGTGGCATACAAAACAGAACTAGGCATGACTCAAAGTGAGAGTTCAAAAGAATATTTCTTCAGTAATTAACTTACAAACCTGCAGAGTCTCTTCTATCAGGACTTTTGGTTTGGGCTTTTTTCGTGTTTTGTTTGTTGTTATTTTTTGGGGGGTTGTTTGGTTAAGAATATTAATCAATCATGGATAAACAGCACTTCAAACTCCCTTATGCCCCTAGCAAGCCCTCATGTTGCAGCAGGTTTGACACCCTTTGTTTTCTTCAGTGATAGTCACATCATGGTCCTGCTGTTCCAGCTGTATTGTAGCCATAGTTCTGCCTATTTGTTGACTGCCAAACAGCAGGTTCGAGCATGTTATAATCTTCAAGTCCTCATCTTCCACTGCCCTGTGACTAGCATCTCATTTGTAAGCACTGACCACCATCTTCAAACCTGGGAAAGCTAAGTGCTATCAGACACTTCTTACTACTATTGTGCTCTTCAGCTTCCCCTCATTTGACTTTCTTCTCTGATTTAAAAAGGGTTTGGAAGCATGGCTGAAGTTAATTGGGAAAATTAACAGCTCCTCTGATATTTTATTTGGATCCACAGTATGTTTTTGCAGATGTACCTCATCCCTGCCATTGTTTTATTTCCCTTCTATCCATCACCTTCTTAATTCAAAACCTAGTGGTCAAGCAACTAAATAACCAGGTAGTAAAACAATAGCACATGGTGTTCATAAAAAAGCAGTAGTATTGTCAGTTGTCCTTTTGTGTTTGTTAAAAAAAAAAAAAAAAATCAAGAAAAAACCACATAACAAGAGCAAATTGCAGTTTTGCTTCTGATCACTCCCCCTCTGAAGGACAAGGTGGGCTATTTTGAGTGTCTCTAATAGCACGGTGGAGGATGGTAAAAAGAACCATATGCTCTGCAGAGATGCTGGTGTACTTTTGCAGAGATGCAGTGTTGGAGCTGCCAGCCCCATCCTATCCCTCTTGATGTGGCAGAGCTCAGCCTAGTGCAGCTGGGGAGCCCATTTGGTCAGCAGCAGCTTGACACCTTTTGCACTTGCAGCCTTATGGGTTTTTGTTGGTGGTTTGTTTTTTTTTGACGGTTTATTCACCTTGACCTGATTTAGCAGAAATACTTTTCCCCTCATTTTCTTTCAGCCTCTTATTAAGCTACCGAGAAATGCCATCTTGGAGTTTCACAGCACCTTCAGGCCAGCTACCCTCAGGGTCCTGATTGCATGCTTTCTCATGGAATTTTCTACATCCCCAGAGCATAGACATGGTTATTTTTCATGCCATTCTTAATATACTAGAGTCAAAAATAGAATTACCCTATGTAAAAGGCAAGGACGTTGTATCTCTGGAGAAAGAGCAGTGTACTGCAACAAGAAGCAACTTCAAGGCACAAAAATAAACCCTCAGAATTTTCTTCCTGGGGGGATGAGAAATGAGGCAGAGAAAAGAAATTGCTGAATCAGTACCCAATAGCCTGTTTCTTAGCTGCACTTATCTGTTTAAAGCACGCGTGTTGCACAGAGGCCTTGTTTAATACTTAGGGCTGATATTGCCAGGCCTTGCTTTACTAACTGCACATTATTATATTCCTGCTGGGGATGGCTGTCTCCTGCATGCTAAGGAGTCCTCCGTGGAAGGAATAGAAAGCATCTGAGCTACAAAAGCACAGGGAAATCTGCACCTCCTGACTGTGGGAATTGCCAAGTACCAAGCCCATAAAAGCACAAATGCCTCCATAGCTCTCCACTTTCCCTCACTCTACCGGAGAAGGATATGAAAGAACACACAGGAAAGCTTATACATCCTGATCAAGAATTCAAGTCATTCATGAAAGTAGACTTAAATCCCCCAAGGTCCGTTGCGAGTGTCACAGTGTTCAAATATTCATCCAAACATCAATCCCCATCTACACCAGGGAAACCGCCAGAGGTTCAACCAGATTTGCTTCTGGGCCACTGCGAGTAAATACCAAAGCACAGATAAAACAGGTGGAAAGCAACTGCTGTATAGTTGTACACCGGCTGTCCTGGTGCTCTTTTCTGTGTGTGTGGGTTGGAGACGGGGGTGGAGGGGAGGGAGTGTTTGTTTTAAAGAGACAAGGGGAGAGACTGAGTTGTTACTACACTCCCGGAGCAAGAAAGGTTGTATGTAGAGAAAACAGCAAGCCTCAGCATCTTTAAGGGAGGTGTTTCTAGCTGCTGGCTTCCCGGGGTTGATTTTCTATTACTCAGTGCTTGCAATTTTGTTTTTTTCTCTTCAAGATTTTGCTCAAAACAGAATCTATCAATGTGGAAACTGATCATAAAGTAACACTACAAGCAAGTTCTACAGATCATCTTTAAAGAGAAGTTGCTGCAGTAATTGAATCTGGATAAAAACAGGATAGCTGCGAGATCTTGAAAAGTTTCTTCTCAAGGCTTACAAGGATCTCAGTGGCAAATAATACTTTAGCACAAAAAATCCTTTCTTTTCTAGATAATTGTTACTTTTGTGTGGAAGACTGTGGTGGTTGAGTCCTTTTAAAGAAGCCCATGAGGCTTTTTTCCTTAACAAGATAATTGGTTTATCATTCATTATATGCCTGATGCTCCCTGAGAAACTGTCCCATCTATGCAATAAACAGTTCCTTAGCACATATCAAAGAATTCATTACTGTCTTCTTATGAAAATTACATGGCCATACATTAAAACAAGCATAATTTTCCTGTAGACATAATTGTCTAATTAGATATTTTTGCTATGTAGTCACCATTATACTTTATTTTTAAACGCAGTGTCTTTAAAAGGAAGGTGTAAGAAACATGGTAATTGTGGAGAAGACAAAGGAGATTGAACACAAAACATTTCAGACTGACGTTAAACTCTTCAAGAGTTATTGCCCAGGATTGGTTGTATAGGATGTTGGGAGGGGGCAGGGGGAGAAGGCAACCTAGCCGGTTCAAGATGTCCTCTATTGCCACCAAAGAGCTATCTGCTGGGTTTTGTGAGATATCCAGGCTTCCCTCAGATCCTGGATATGTCAGCATGCCTGTCCACTCCAAAACCTTTTTTTTTTTTTTTTTTACCAAAACCAGCATTTAAAGAAAAACCCACTAATATAATCATAAATGTAATGAAAAGAAAAACCCACTAATATAATCTGTCTCAAAACACAGGAACAGGATCAATAAGTCATTGCAACAATGTAGTAACCAGTCCTCCTGCATTCCCATTCCCATTCCCTGAAGATCAGTCCAGACAATGTCTTGGTCTGCTATGGCTCAATCTATTGCAAATACCTCCCTTGTCAAACCTTTGCTGTCAGAGTGCAAGTGTTTTGTTTTGCAGTGTCAGGCAGAGGTAAACCAGCATTTTCTAAGGCATAGATGTTTGATCTTTTCAATGTATTTTGCACTTGCTGTTAACATAATGAGCTGACATTGAAAGACTTTAAACCTGTTTATAAAATACAGCAGTCAGTTTATCAAAACCTCTTTTAGTTGCATAGTAAAGCTTAAAAAAAACCAAATACCAGGGTATTTTACAATCACTCCTGGCAGATAGACTTAGTTTCTGTAACACCTGAGCACTTACAGATAAGAGCAAAGCCTTGTTGGTACTCTGTGTTTGTACCTCGGGGCGCTGTGTAAGCAAGCTCTGCATTGTTTACGCTCACTGCCAATTGCCAATAGTTAACCAGATGTGTTTGCTGCCTTGGCAGAGCTTCCCTGCGTGCTACAAAATGGGAGATGTAAAGTTTAAACTGAACATTTGAAAGTCACTCTTCAAAGATACCATTCCCTGTACAGCATGAGGGAACCTCATTTAGTGGTTTTGTTCTGATATAAAAAATATAAGATCTTTATTAGCCAGTTTCAGAGAGGTGACTTTGCTGCTTGTGAGTGCCAAGCTCATACTTGGCAGGCTAGACCCAAGAGCTGGGTCATCGGCAAAGCGGTTGCTGCCTGATACCACTGGTTTATGGTGCAGGAACACAGTGCATAGAGATGATCCTCGCTCAGCCCTTTTGTCAGGGAGTGGTTTCCTCTCTCACGAGCTGGGTGTGAGTTTTCAGGATATGACCAAGTGTAGTCTCATTTGTAATGTCAAATAGCAGCCTTACAAAAATCACAGCATTGTGTCAGCTATGCCATATAATCAAGGGGGTTCTTGTGAAGGTTTCCATACTGTGAGCCAGTTTCAGCCACAGGATAGTGCTGTTATCCAGACACCACTCGCCTGCTACTGCTTTTAGACACACGAGAATAGAGCAGTGTAGTTTAATTCCCAGCCAGCTACTGAGGGTAGCAGGAGAAAAGCTTAGACAGCCTTTCTTGGCAACTCCAAGAGAGCTGATGGAAACTGCAGCTGAGCTCCTCTCCCCCTGGATATCATCTATGGAGGCACTACTGAGATGAGGACAACAGTTTAACTGCTCATTCTGCATTGCTCCTCTTCTCTTTACAGAAGCAGCTCCCCAGGCTACCACCACCTCTGCCAGGTATTGAAAGGCATACTCCAGAATGTAGCAGCAATATATTATTGGTAAAGTAAATGCCAAATAGAAGCCAGCCTCTGAAATAAGACTATCATTAGGAATCTCCAGTCACAGATTCCCAGACAGTACATTTTTGCAGCATGATTGCTGCTCATATAAAGCACAGAAAGGAAAAATGTTTTTTTTCTTTTTTTCCATTCAGTCATGGTCCCTCTGTACACGGCTGTTGCTGTCATTTTCAGCAAGTCCAAGTTTTGTCTTCAGATGTTCGAATATGGGTACATTCTCCCAGGATCATATAATTATCAGTCTGTACTCTCCTGTTCCACTACAGAACTGAGCAACACTTTTATGTTCCTAGTAACAATTTAAAAGTGTTAAAGTTTGAGCACTGGGCCCCTGGTGCTTACACATGTTTAAATTGGCCCTCCTTGAAAGCTGATGTATTCCATCTGGTCTATTGGATTTCTTGGCTTAAAGTTACTGGAAACACTGAACGTTTCTTCTGCAGTGATCCTGTAGATGTCCAGGAGTAATACACACACTTAGAGCTAGCTCCCTGCTCTGTACTAAAATATGTGGGAGAAGAGCTTCTAGTGCACTTTTCCTGTCTGCTTTTAGGGCTATTTTGAAATCCTGAGGTGTGTGGTTCACTTTTCTAACCAATCTTATAGCATGTAAGTGATACTTAAAAGACAAATAAAGCACACAACTTTGCAGTTCATTACCTTTAAACATTTTGCCTGAATGCTGCAAATGAAGCAACTAGATTTTTTTGTTG
Organism: Baryphthengus martii; assembly: GCA_013396935.1. NCBI lineage: Eukaryota > Metazoa > Chordata > Aves > Coraciiformes > Momotidae > Baryphthengus > Baryphthengus martii. Next base: position 18,859 of record VWZK01006669.1, on the reverse strand, counting down.
CTTTTCTACATTCTCCTTTGTAAATCTGCACTAGCTCTTTCTCATTCTTATAGCTTTACATAACAGCTTAATAAAACTCCCTGTTCTTCTTTTCTGCAAAGGTTATTTGTGCTTTTTTAGCTATTTACATCAAGAAGAAGAGAGATTACAATTAACTGCAGATTAAAATGAAACAAGCTGCTAGCCCAGTGTATTATCCACACCAGTAGCAGCCCCACATTCACCATTCAAATAACCACATGCAAGAGCTTTATGATACAGCTGCCTCATTCCTTCTCATTGGCATTCCAGGCTTTCCAGGCTCAGGGGCAGGTATGTCACTAGGTTAGAATACACAGATGCACTCAAACTGGGTCAACACAAGTCATTAAAACAGCATGTTCCTACAATAATTTTCACAACCCAGCTATCTCATATTATTACAGACTCAGAGCATGCCTATCTTAGTCCATCTCCCACAAGCCTGAGCAACTGCTAGCAGCTGGAGGGATGCCCACATTTCCTGCAGCCTTGCTGACTCCTTAAAGCCTGTCTTTTGCTGCAGAGGCTGCACCACATTTGAAAACTGAAGATTCAGGAGTATTAAAAATATTTCAGCCTCTTCATCATCTTTACATTTTCTATGTATTTCCCTTTTGTTCAGTTAAGATTCAGCCCTTTGCTTACTTACAGTACAGCTGGAGCACAGATGCAGGGACCTTTTCTGATTCCCATCACTTCCCATTTCCAACAGGCTGGAGGAGCCCACTGCAGCTTCCTCTTGTTTTTAGCCCAGTCCTTTAACTTACAATGGCTCAGCTTCCTTCTCCAGGATGACTCTCAAACTGAATATCACACCCACATATGTACATACACTTCTTGGTAGTGACTCAAAAACCCAACCCACCACCAACTACTGGGAGCTCGGGTTATACTCATGGTGTAAGTGGGAGATAAACTCCAGGTGTGATTCACTTTAGACCAGGTGAATTCAATGGCTGAGGTAACTGATTCAACTAGTAAAAGCTGCAGCAGACACTGCGGTAACAATTCCCAGCGTCAGATGTTATTCCACACGTGTGACAAAACCAAAGACATTGGTTTGCACCCCTTCTGTCCAAGCATACCTGCTAATACAATTAAAAATGCAGGTTAACTCCTGCTCTCTCTGCTTGCGCCTGTGAAGCAGCACTCCCTCCAGAGCTCACTTGGACAGGTCTTTCAGCTGTTTTCCAGGGGAGAAAACATCCTGGCTGCAAGACGTTATTAGGGGTTTGACTAAGAAGTGGCTAACTGGGAGAGCAACGGATCCAAAGTGCTCGGGGGAGGTTGTTTCCGCATCCGTATAATTGCTTTCAGAAAATGCCCACTATGCTCTCTCCTGGGCATAGTGGGAGCATGTTCTGGTTCACTGGTTCTGCCGTGTGTTTTGTACAGAGTGGCTGAATAGATATTTACATGAAAATAGTATTGCTGAGCATTTAGTTCTAACCATTTTGTACTTGGTACGGCCATCTGGAATCAAAATATTTCAAGAATATTACAGATGCTCTTTCATTTTATTCTCAAAAACTCTTAAAATACAAAACTCTTACATCCATTCTCTGGAGTTGCCAAACTTTTTCCACACTTCTGTTATTAAGCAACTCTGTTATTAACCAATCCTGTTATTAAGTTTAGTGGATGTTCAGCACCATGTGCCAGAAGCTGGCCCATCCCTGGTGGGGAGTGGTGTAGCACCCTGACCGCAGGGCTGCCTAAGCAGGAGGAGCTTCTCCCCTTCCTCCCTCCTGCAGCTGGGCCTGCGCCATTCCCACTTCGGGTACCACAGCTGTGGAAATACAGCTCTGAAGAGCTGCACTTTTTGAAGGATGGAAGATTGCTGTGGGATCAATGCCATCACAGAGGGCTTTTTTAATAGCTTTTATCATACACAACTCGCTTGATGACAGAGAGAGGGAGACAGCAGATCTGAAGGCAGAATTGGTCCTTACTTTTCTAAAACCTAGAATATCAGACCTTCTATAATGGAAGCTAATCATTACCCAGCAAAGTGGTATGCTCAGAGGTTGGTTTTTCATTTTTAGCTTTGGTGTAATATTCCTGGAAGCTAATAGCATCTATAATGTTGTTGCTGATTTGTTTTGCTGTATGAAAGAGCAGAAAATAGAATTGCTGTATGTAGGAGGCAAGGCTGATGTATTCTGTGTAATGAGCAATGTGCTGCAGTAAGAAAAGACTGCCACAGTAAACCTGCACTACTCCTGAAAGGCTGAATTTAATCATGTGGCTAACCACTTGTGATCTTTGAAAGGCAAGGCGTCACCTTGAAGTCTGAGCATTATGTGATTTTGGAGGCAGGAATCCAAATAATCGATCCGGTCTCTCTCACTCCTTCCTTCCAGCACACACTACCATTAAACTGTGCGCACCCTGAATTTAAGCAAAGCTGAGCATAGCCCTTCGTAAACAGACCCCGCACTATGGTCTAGGCTGCACACACGGGCTGACGACTTGTCTACTTCCCCCTCATTGTACGCACGTTGTCTGACCCCACCAGCAGGCGCTCGGCAGACCACGAGCTGAGTGAGGCTCTGCAGAGCGCCAGCATCCAGGTTGGCAACTTGCTAGTGCAGCTGGGCTGCACCAGTTGTCCTCCTCCCTGACCTTCTCAGCAGTTTCCTGACATGGTGGAGGGACCATGGCAGCAGACTGAAGCTTCTGTATTTAGCATAGAGCACCACAGTATGCCACAGATGAACCAGCTTGTCCTGTGTCCCCACTAAGCACGGCCCTTTCCCACTGGGGCCTCGTCTAATACAGTTGACTGGGAGAGTTTCACCACAAACCAGAATGGTGCAACTAATTACCAGCTGTTACAGATGTTACAATACACGGAACAGCATAAATCGTGGAAGGAGGCATGGGAAAGGAGTGTGCACAAAGTAATTGGATCTGCCTGGTTTCTGAGGGTTCTGAGGTCTCCTGGATGGTGCAGCTTAGATGCCAGAGATGCTGTGGTGAGACGGGCTGGAGAGACAGGCAGGAGCACAAAGTGGTGATGGGGGTAGGAAATAGGGGATAGGAAGCAGGAAATGGGGGTCCTGGTTTGAGCAGAGGAGAGCATAGGATATAAGAGGAGGGGGAGGATATAGCATTAGGGCCTGGTAAAGGACATGATAGGGGAAAGGGGAATACAGCTTCTGAAGACACGTTTAACAGCCCCATGTAACAGCAGATTTCTTTATTTTGTATTACTTTTATAAAGATGAGAAGTTCAGTCTCATGCAGTTAAACAGCAGATCACACACTTGGGACTGGTCATGGAAAACCGCTCCAGTCCTGTGGGCCGCACTGCCCATTTCATAGCTTGCACCTTTCCCTAGGACCCGTGATCATCATTTGAGGTTCCAAACCCAGGGGTATCACAGGGAAAGAAATCCGTCTTTGAAGGTCACATTCAGTTCAGTTTCATGCATAAGAGCTAAGACTTTGAATACAGGAGCATACCTTGGAAATGTTTTTTTTTGTGCCAGACAAACCTCACTCTAGATAAGCTTCTTAGAAGCTTTTATGTGCTAATTTAGCATCAAATTTTGTCTCTCAGAAATGACAGATGGGAGGGAAGCTGCCTATGTGTGTATGTTTGAGAATGTGCTGGTAGTTGTGCTGGTTCTGGCTCTCCCACAGATGTGCTGGTGTCCTGAAGACGCAGGGTGTGCAATGGGAGATGTGGTCCTTTGCTACAGCCACCTCTCTGTGCACCATGCCTGCTGGACTTGCTTCAAGCCATGGAATTGCAACAGCTCTGCAAAGCTCTCCCTGAAGCAGAGCTGAGCACAGCAGGAGCCAATTGGGCTCTCACCTGCTGAAAATGACACGGAGGCTGAAGTGTCATGGACATAGATAAAATTAATGTTTTATAAATCTACTGCAATTATTTTCAGTTTTTGATCGAAATGGATACTGAACAACTGCATCCACTTGATTAATAGCAAACACTTACTACAGAAACAGACACTAATATTAATCTTCCATTTTACTGTGTCAAATGCACGTAATTATTCATCATGGATACTATTTATATACCCACGTACTGCTAAGTGAAAGAATGCTTTCATCCTGATTTTATCATTTCTAGATTAAATGACAGTTTTTCTATTTCCTCCAGTCAGCAGCCCAGCCCCACAATTTTGTCTCCAAATGACAGACAATCCTTTTAAGCACATTGAATTATTTTTTCCAGGTGGTGGTTCAGTTGAAATTAAATGTTACTGTTTCATACTTCTCAGCAGTACAGCTGTAGCACACAAAGAAGGATGACAACTTTAATGTTCTAGCTAACTTGAAAAATAGGATTTAGACAGAAGGCTGTGTAAATTCAAAGTGTGACTTATTCAAAGTGAGCAGTGGCACTCAGCACCCATTTTTCCTCATGGAAGGATGTAGGAGCATGGGGAGGAAGAAGAGGCTGCAGTGACCCCACGGCAGCGTAAGCGAGGCCACAGATCCAACTGCGCGACAGACGCTGACAGATGATGGCTGAGCAGTGAGGTGACAGCATTCATGGACTGAAGGCTGGAAAGGGCCTCCGGCGCTCACTCAACCAGCCTAAGACCCATTTGGGCTCCAAAATCAGTTCAGCACTAGAAGCTTTGATTTGTATTGTTATTTTTAATCTCCTAGTGGTTCGATTTCCCAGCAGGTGGCAAAGGACACTGTTACCTTCATCCCCTTTTGCACCAGCTAAGGCTCTGGTCTCTGGTGAGCAAAGCGAGGTCCCCAGCTGGAACGGAAAGATGGGCATCTCCTTTGCATGAGCAAATGCAGAGAGGAGATGTGAGAGGAAAATGAGGAAGGTGTCTTGTACCAAAGAGGCCACTCTGATGGCGCTTGGTACTCACCTCACTGGCTGTAAGGCCGAGTATATGCAGAGTCATCAGCATTTGCAAACAACAATAAAATGCCCTTTGATCCAACAGAAACTTTACTGCCATACTATTAAACTGGATGATTATTTCATATGAAATCATTGTTTTCTTTACTTTGTTCATAGAGGGTCCGTTAAAAAACAACGTAAAAAACAGAGGAAGGTCAAATTAATCTCTACCAATAATTATAGAAGTTCATTGGATAAAGCCCAGCAGGAGTAGCCACATGCTCAGGTGCTATGCTGAGTGAATCTTGCAGATGGGTAAAAGATAAAAAATCAAAGAGATTTCTTCGATAAATGTAGAGCAAATAGCTTCGGTATTTTCATCTGGCAGGAACCATATGCACTGAAGCATCAACGTTTTACAAAAATAACATTCCACAAATTCGTTTCAAACAGGAAAGGCATCGGTACTAGAGATTAAAGCAAAATAAAGCCATGCTTATCAATCTGCTTTATTAGCCCTTCTCTGAGATGCTGCTGAGTCTAACAGTGGAACAACAGTGCCTCCCAATGACCAGAAAGTATAACTCTTCAGGTTGGTGGATTTGTCAGTATCTCATTTTGCTCGTCTCTGATGCTTACCTATTATCTTGGACACAACATCTCAACGGATCTCTCTGCCAAGAAAGCTTTAATATTGAACTTCAAAATTAAAAGACTAGCAAAGAACCAGCATAGATGTCCCCTGACAGAATATTCTGTTCTTAATTTGTAAGCAAAAAACCTCCGTGACAGCATGATCTGAGACACAGATATCTGAGATCCCAAGGATACCTGGAAATAGCATCGGAAATGTTCCCGTTACTGCAATGATGACTAAATGTAATGATCAGTGATACACATAATGCGTCAGTTAAGGACATAGGTATTACTTTTCTTAACTGATCGTGAAAATTATTTATCAAATAAAAATAACATTTTCCCTCTTCTCTGCTATCCCAAACAGGTCCAGATTGTTTCAGTTCAAAGAATCTTGCACTGCAAGCCCAGAAAAAGATCCTGAGTAAAATGGCAACCAAAACCATGGCTAACATGCTAATCGATGACACAAGCAGTGAAATCTTCGATGAGCTTTACAAAGTAACAAAGGAACACACAAGAAACAAAAAGGAGGCCCATAAAATTATGAAAGACCTGATTAAAGTGGCAATAAAAATCGGGATCCTCTATCGAAATAATCAGTTCAACCAAGAAGAGCTGGAAATCGTAGACAAGTTCAGGAAGAAGCTGAACCAAACTGCCATGACAATTGTCAGTTTCTATGAGGTGGAATACACTTTTGACAGAAATGTTCTTGCAGAACTTCTGAATGAATGTAAAGACCTTGTCCATGAACTAGTAGACCGCCACCTGACACCGAGATCCCACGGGCGCATCAATCACGTCTTCAATCACTTTGCAGATGTGGAATTTCTAACCGCCCTGTACAGCCTCGATGGGGATTGTCGGCCGTACCTCAAAAAGATCTGCGATGGCATCAACAAACTACTTGATGAGAAGGTCCTTTGAAACTAAGCTCAAAACCAAGAAACCAACCAAAAACTTCTCTCTAGAACTGCCCACCCTTCATGAGCCGTGGTGAGCAAGCAAGCGTCCTTCCCATCGGTCTCTTACTACAGCCTCCAGCAAGGGCCAGAAAGTGCTCACCAGGCTCATGATGAAGTAGAAAACTTACATCAGAAAGGTATCAATTTTAATGTTTTTTTCAGATAATTCAGTCTTTTCCAAGGAGCGGTGTGAACAAGTCTGCTGCTATATATTGTTCAGAAACAGATTGTTATACACCATGATCCTACTAGCTTTGTGTTCAAGGCTGAACATGTGGAAAAAAAAAAGTAAACTTAAATGCATGGCAATGTGAAAATAGACAGGTGAAGGCCGGGAAAAAAAAAAAGCATGGAATTTATCCCCAGGTCCTTGGTGCATATATTTTTATTATTTCCATGCTAACTGAAAAAAGCTTAGGTAGAAACCAGGGCTGTAACGGATTAAGCTCACTCCTTTCAAAAGGATCAGGAATCAATATGAGAAGGCATCTCCGATTTTACATGGCATTTACATCTAGAAGGGGAATAACAAATAATGCAAACTGAATAAAAGTTGGAGAAAATTTCAGTAACTGCTCTATGAAGCAATATTTTCATTAGAGGGTTTTGTTTTATACCTGCCTATAACAGAGAGAATGTTTCATTTAAATTTTGAAAAGCAGCTTAGTGCTTCAAGCTCAAAGGCAACCGGAAAATTAAAGTAGCACATCAGTTTCCCCACTCTCAGGGTTTATGTATTTGATAACATCAGATGAGTTTAGGCTGAAGGTTGTGCTGCTTTGTGCTCTCACCATTTTGCCAAACACAAAAAGTATTCTCCGTGAAGATTTTGAAATCGCACTTGCAAAAAGGAGCAAGACTAATACACCAGTGGAGAAACAAAGTGATGTTTACATCCCCTAACCTCAAAATATTCAGCCTAAATAAAGCTGTTTAAAGTGTCCATGATGTTAATTTGTGCCTACAGTAAGAGAGAGGTGCGATTAAAAAGGAACTCCATCCCCTCTGCTTGCAGTGCCAGCCACATGTGGTATATCCACCCTAGTCTTAAGAGAACAGTTGTAGTGAATCTGGTGAGCTTCATGAATGATTTGTTCAGAATGTTTTCAGTGACTTTCTTTTCTTTTTTTGAACAAAATATGCTGATGTCTTCAAACTGACAAGTAATAGTTTCTTTACAGTTTTTTAAGGATTAAGGGAGAAGGGGGACGGAGCAGATACACCAGCTTGCCTCTTGCAGAATCTTGCAGCTGGGTAGGTGCTGACCGACCCCAAGTAAAGGAAGTGTGCTCCCTACCCTCTACGTCTTATCCTCCAGAATCACCTCTATCTACATGCCATCTCCTTTCAGTTGACACATAAAACAAACAATCCTGTTATCTGGAGGTAATAATTTCCATATCCCATAAATCATACAATAGAGATGCATATACTTGAAAATTGACAAAGACAAAATATTTGAAAGCAAATCATCTCTAAGAAAAACTTCCAGTGTTGACCACTCATTACTTCAGGACAAGAAAAAAATATGTTTCAAATTTAAACTCTTAACTACTACGATGGTAGAGAAAACTTTTCAAAATTTTATTCTTCTGTCTTTCCTCATTCCAGAATAACTGTATTTTACCTCTTGCAACAACAATTTTGACTATCACTGCACACACACCTTTATACACTTGAGAACACACATACCCAGATCACATATTCACTTGGGTTGTGCTAGATGGAGTTTTTTATCTGTTCCCAGGAGAACTCATTTGGAGCACAGTAAAAATGGCAGCATAAGACATTAGCAGAGCAGTTTGTAACGATGTATATTTTCCCCACATATTTCTTTTAACCATAAAAAGTGTATTTAGTAGCAATGAAGGTGGTCAATTCCTTTGCAACGCAGCACGGTACTGAAATACCAACATTTGGTGTTGCAACTTCAGCCATTTGCAGAGCCATAGTTACATGCACCATTAGCTGCATTTTTCCCCAAGCTTGTACTTGTCAGTTGATGCTTTTGAACAGTATTTATTGTATCCAACACTCCTGTCACAGTGGACACATCAGATTTTGCGTGTTTGTTTCACTTGTAGCAAACAAATTTCTTAAAGCCAGAAAATAAAGAAGTTACTCAACATTCAAGATGTCCAAAGGAAAGGGATATCCTGTATCTGTGACTCTTTCTGTGTGTTTCAAGTATCAATATTAGACACACCAGCTGAACAACTGTTGTTTTATTTAAAAATCTGAGTAGCCTTAAGGAAAAAGAATGTTTTCAAGTGTTTCTCATACTTGCATATCCTGTATATTCATTGTTTACTTTTGTACTTGTAGCTTGGTATGTAATAACATTGCTAAAATATGGGCAATGTTCAGGTCACCTTAAGTATATGATGTATTATCATTATTTGTGGATTAAAAATGTGTGATTACTGTCTTTTTTGTTTCAGTTCATTTATTATACCACCCAATATAACTGAAATTAAGCAGTAAGAGAAAGGAATTCATGTCATCTACATTTTGTCACCTTCAACTTCTGCAACCTGCTCTCTGATGACCAGATTTTATCAAGGCAGGAGGCAGGCAGATGGGACAGCTTAAGGGTTTAAAAGAAAACTGGAGATCCAGGTTACTATTGCATCACACACGTTCAACACAAACCTGAGAGAGAAATAAATGAAATTTCTGTTTTTCTACAACGTTCTCAAGCACCTGAGTTATCAAATGACATGTTTAGTAGTGCAGTTCAGTCACCAGGCTCAGAAACTCCCTCACAATCCCTGTGGAGAAAATGGCACAAGCTTCTTGCCTTCAGGTACCAGCCTCTCCCCAGGCTCAGCCTGAACAGTGCCTAAAAGACGACACAGGCAGAGCCTGTGTCAGGGCCAGAGTGGACAGATCACACTAAGATCTAGCTCTCTACCAGCTAAACATGTTTTAAGTTAGACAGAAGACACATGCCTGACAGATTTCAAATCCCTGCCCTAAACAAGGAGATGCTGGAACCTACCAGAATTTTTTAACAACAGCAAGCATATATTCTCCTATCCTTATTCCCGGAAAAGGCGAACTGTTTTGGCTGAAACTGCTCAGGATTTGCAAACGAGTCACATGGCAATTATAGTGGAAGCAATTAAAGATTGGCACAAAGAAAACTGCCAACTACCTTAAAATAAAAGTTGAAAGCAATCTTCCTAAGTGGTGTTTCGAGCCATATTGCTGCTAAAATATTGCTGTCAGGTTAATTTTATGAATCATATCATGGCAGGACACAAAATTCTTTGCTTCATCACCACCAACTTTATTACATAAAGCTAAAGAGAAAAATGTTAACGTTCAAGAAACCAGAAAAAGACAATGCATGGTCTTATCCACACAGAAAAGATAATACAGCTTTTTATGCTGAAAAACCACTAGTGGGAATCTACAGGAGATAACTACCTTTCCAGTACTTAGAAACCATCAGGCAATGTCATTTAGGAGCTACTTACAAGCACAGGAAAACCTCGAGACAGTGCCATCCATTACACAAATTTACTCTCTCGGGTCCTTACAAGATGAGAAGGGATTGGGAATACCTAGCAGAAGTAATACAATACAACAGGAGAGTTGATCTATGTTTAGGAAAACACATTGCATCATACTGCCACATTGCACTCTTCCATCTATTTCCTATTAAAGTACTTGTAATATTTTGGGTAAGAGGGGAGAACCTGATGCAACAGTTAAAGTATGGATCCAATACAATCATTTATCTGCTGACTCCAAAATGCCCAGAAATCCACGTTGCCCATGGCACAGAGCAATAAAACAGGGGTGTTTCCTGGTACTTAGGGGTTTGATCCAAAACACTGTCAACCTTCCAGTTCAGAAAGGTCATTATATATTCTGACTGGCCTCTGGTTGCCCCTTGAAAAGTACTCTTCCTTCTTATCTAATTCTATGCACCTTAGCTCCCTTTCCCTGAGAACAGATTAAACCCTCAAGATAAAATAAGTCTAAAAGAAAAGTAAATGGGAACACCACAGAATACGAAGATACTCACTAAAGGATTTTTCAATATAGAACTAGATGAAAGAATATTCCTTTGTGTAATTATCTATGCAGCTGTATTTCGTTTTAGAGACAACTGGGTGATGGATCAAGATCAGAAGGATTCCCAGCACTGAAATGCTGAGGTTCTCAAGGGCCTAAACTCTGCAGATCAGCCAGGACTGCAGCACAGCACACCCCCTTGTTACGCACCGATGGCCACGCCATACAAAACAGCCCCACGATTTAGATCAAGGCTGCAGCCTTCAATTTCGTAATTATGTCAAACTTCTCAAACTCCCAACTCCTTTTCAATACTATAACAAATGGTGTGTTATATTAGCATTGGATTGAAAAATTAAAAAAAAGAAGTAAAAATCGCTATTGCTGTCAACTGTGAATAACAACAGACCCTAAAATCTCCTGCAATGCCTAAACACAAATCCTGCAATCTGGCAGTATTCCAAAGAGTATCAGATAACGTGAGCTGGCACACAAAATGCCGTTCAAAAGATCTAAACTGTACTTTTCCACTTTTTATACCTCCAAGTGAGACACAGGACATTCAAATCACTGATGGATTCAAGACTTCTGCAATATTACATTCTTCATCACTGTTCAGATGCAAAGAGAAAATAAAAATAGAACATAGTTCTTAATATGCAGAAACACTGCTACATGTGGTAGCAAAGACCAGGTGGCCAAGAAGGCCAACGGCATCCTGGCCTCTATCAGAAATTGTGTGACCAGGAGGAGCAGGGAGGTGATTGTGTCACCATACTCGGCACTTGTGAGACCGCACCTTGAGTACTTTGTTTTGGTCACCACAGTATAAGAAGGACATTGAGGTGCTGGAGCGGGTACAGAGAAGGGCAACGAGGCTGGTGAGAGGTCTAGAAAACATGCCTTATGAAGAGAGGCTAGGGGAACTGAGGTTGTTTAGTCTAGAGAAGAGGAGGCTGAGAGGAGACCTCATTGCTCTCTACAACTACCTAAAAGGAGGTTGTAGCGAGGCTGGTGCTGCTCTCTTTTCCCAAGTTACTAATGATTGGATGAGAGGAAATGGCCTCAAGTTGTGCCAGAGGAGGTTTAGGTTGGATATTAGGAAAAAATTCTTTACTGAGAGAGCAGTTAGGCACTGGAACAGGCTGCCCAGGGAGGTGGTGGAGTCATCATCCCTGGAGATGTTTAAAAAACAAGTAGCACTTGAGGCTATGGTCTAGTGGTTAGGGATGCTGGGATGAAGGTTGAGCTAGATGATCCTGGAGGTCCTTTCCAACCATAGTGATTCTGTGATTCTATAAAGACTATCTAACAAGCATCAAGCTAATTCATTTCTTAAATGAAACAATTTTATTTAACTACAAGAAATGCAAAGATGGTGACAGATTAAAAAAATGTCTGCTGAGCAACCTAAAAATAAAGACTTACACAGGTACAACTCCCTGCAAACCCCTTTATGTGATATTACCATAAAGCTCTACAAATATGCATACTGACAGCTTAACACACACTATTCATACGGTGGAAAAGGTTATAAAGAACATTACAGGAACAATAGAAGGCATTAGTATCTTTTGCTGTTCTTTTTAAACACCAGGACATCGAACACCTCATGGCTGAAATGGTTTAAATGCATAGGCCACAAATAGATACTCCTATTATAGTTCATACGATTACAGAAGTCCAATTGCATAACACAAGTCCGATTTACCAGCAAGGAAACAGTTTGCTGGAAATTATTCCACTATAAATCAGTTTTCATTTATATAAACTTTCTTGAAGTGCCAAGTAAACATTAAAGTATGCAGAACATCAAGTATATTTACAGGTTCAGTGCACTTTAAATTCCTCAGTAAGAGGGTACTGAAACAGCAATCGAAAAGGAGCTTTGCTTATATGATTAGACTTACGATGACACAAGTGGTTTGTCTTAAAAAAACCCAAACAAACCAAAACTCACAGTGCATTAACATTCTTATGATGATATCAAGAACATTCACCAAACCATTAGCAAAGTAAGGGAATACTTTATTCTCCTTTACAACCAGTGCTTATCAGGCGAGAATTGATAATGCTGAAATATTAACAAGAAAATGCTTTGTTACATTAAACACAAAGGAGAGAATTCTGCCACAGAATCCATTTATACCATGTCTGAACTGTGCGTACAATCTCTGATGTTTTTAAATAAAAACCATGACCAGTTACAAACAATATTAAACAATAATAAAGTTTTCCTTTAGTATCTAAATAAATTAAGATTGCCGGCTTCTCGCGACTGAGGTTATTTCAGGAAGAAAAAGAGACAATCTAGCCAGACGCGTTTCTCATGTACGCTGCTCTGGCTTAGATCTCTTGGGGCTTTACTGTGCTTCCTGGCCATGCACGCACAACACAGACACAAATCAAAGCCTTGAAGAGTCAGCCTGATGCTATAAATAATTAGAAGTAAAAATAAATGAAAATTTCCCCCATGTCGTGGACAAAAATATTGGCCAGATTAAATCTATCTGATTGGCTGGAGATCAACGAACACGTCCACTAGGCAACTACCAACTAGTCAACATGTCCACAGCCAACCGCCCCCTCAGCTCAGACGTGATCCACACAAAACCTATCTTTAGACTTGCACAAATACTCAATGACAGCCACACACTCCTAAGGAAACGGAACATGACTGAAACACAAGGCAGGAAGAACTGCCGACAGGAACTAACCTGAAGCGCTTTGGATCATCGCCCAGGAGATGCTTTCATACAATTTCACACACCTGGCTCCTATCAAAAGCCTACTTAGACGAAACCACTTAAATAGCAAATATCAAAGAGCGTGGGAAGTTTGTTGCTCTCTTCACTATGTTCAAGACATGCATTCGTTGCAACACCTTACTTTATACAACCACCAAAAAAGGTCTTGTTGAAAGCAGTCCTTAAAAAGAGCTTTAGAAAAATTATCAAAATAAAATTAGATGATCCCGATAACTTATCAAGTCTGACCTCATAACGGAGATGTTTTCTTTAAAATTATATTTAAGTATTTGCTGTGAGGAATAATTGTTGGCATCTATAAAAGCTGTATAATAAAAATAAATACTTTCAGTCATTTACAACAAAATTAAGAAATATACATTTCACATAAACAGGTAACAATACTTCAGTGGATTACTTGTTAGTCACTGTACAGTCCTGAGCACGTTTTTGCAGGCGCAATTTAGGTCATCATTCTTCCCTCACAAGTCCACATGACATATGCCAGCTGGAAGAAAACTTTTGATACGTCTGAGAAGCAGTATCTTAATTTAGCTTTGGTAATTATCTGTGCAACTGTATAAATCTGATTTTCTTTTCAACACACCAAGCAGCTTAAGGCAGGCACTATTGTTACTAGGACTCCTCCATCACCTTTTGACATTGATAAAGCAAACCATCCGGAAGAGCAGAACACGGTGATCTGAACCACAAAGCCAGCATCCCTGAGTGAGTACGACAGTGCAGCAGACAGGGCACAGATGGAAGTAGCTGGCATGCCAGTATTCCCTCATTACCTTAAAACAGAAGCCACAGGGAAAAAAAAAAATGAACAATTAACAATAGCTATAGCATAGTTCACAAAAAATGTACCTTGTTCTCAAATTCTATTTTTCTTGTTTTCTTCTACTCTTACCCCTACTCCTCTAACACATCACCAAAAATCAGGCCTCCTGCACGCAATCCCAGCTTCCTGTGCCATACAGCTTTATTCCCATTTTTCTGTCCTGTCCAGAACTCTTCACAGTGCAATTTTGCTGTATGCTGTACCCTTGGACCTTTGCATCAGTCTCCGTGGAGACCCCCCGAGTAAGGCAAATAAAGTCCACAGGACGACACACTTGTGCTTGCTCTGCTCCTAAATGTTCCCTGCCTTAAACTGTAAGATATCCGCTTCCGAGTACTTATTTTCCTGGGACAAATGATAGGTTGTAAGCAACCTTGCAGTATACTTTCACTCACCTATAATGTCAACTACATGGAGTTTCAGCTTCTGTTGCAGTGTATTAAGAGCTGCTGAAAGGGAATCTTGAGAAGATGACATTTTTATATTCTGTTTCACATCGTTGGAAATGGACAACCACAGCTTCCCAAATTCTTCTGTAGTCATTTCCATTGGCCTAAAAATAAGTTCACCGCATATCTTAGCAAAATAAGATACATTATTCAGAATATATTTGGTCTCCCAAAAAAATCCTATCTGGAAGCGACTGAACAATAGAGCAAGGAATAAGAAAACAGATTAGTTTAAACAAACTCCTCTTCCCAGTTTAACATTTTAAGAAGTTTCTATTCCTTAAGATTTCTAAATTTAAAACTAACAACAATACATTACCTTATGTAAATGGAAAATCAAAACAAATGGCCTTGAGATATTTGTCCACTGAAAGAGACAAGTTCAATGAGAGGTAGACTTTATTACTGAAAACAAGGTGGATTTCACTATAAACTAGAAAAATCTAATGGAAAAAGAACACTTGCTTTTTCTACTCCTAAAATAAATGCAGTGTTCAACAATGAAAAGAATGAGCCTTCTTCTTCCCCTGCAAAAGCTGTCAGCCTTTTCATATAATGTATGAGTCTCTGTACCCCAAATCATTTATGTTGGTTTGACATGTTTATGTTATGCCACATTTTAAACCAGCATGTCCTTCTGTTCAGTCAGTTCTACTAGCCTCCTCAAAAATGCATTCTCTAGTCAAGACCATTCTAACCTACAGCTACTGTCAATATTCTGACTGGATTTACATTTCTTTCTGGAACTTTGTCCCTTTTTTGTACGTGTGTAATCATTTACTGTCTTTAACAGTCATCTCAACTTCAGCTGCTCAAGATGAAGCCTTATATTTTCATCCCACCCTTGACTAGTATTTCAAGTATGCACATTTTTTTAAAATGTAGCTTATTTTATTTACCTGATGAAGTCCAACAATGATAAAGTTATTGAAAATTCAAGGTGAGTTTCCATCTCTGATTGGTAATTAATGGAGCCAGAAAGAATTCCCTGCATACAGATTTTGTCCATCCACACACATTTCTGGCAACGTTCCACACTTTGAGCTCCAATTACAGGAAACTGGTAGGTCGGACTCTCCAAAATCTGTATCATTTTTCAAAAGGAATATAGAACGTAAGTCTTGCTCTCAAGTTTGTGTAAGTGCCTTTTATTTCAATTGATTTTTCTTGGACTATTTGGCAATGGTACAGAGCTAGATTTCTCAGCTTTCATTTAGGACAAATCAATCATTTCCATCTAGAAAAGTTCTACGAGAATTAAAACACCAGAGAAGTTGATCTCTTTCTGCCAATTGACTCCACCCACCCCCAAATGATTGCTGAGACACCAAGAACTGACAACCAAGAACCTGCATTCTGTAGTTCAGTGTCAAAATAAACTAATACACGAGAGCAAGCAACATTGCAACACACCCCAAGCTATTTACTAAAAGCAAGAAGCTGAGAAATCATCCCTAACAACAAGGACAATTTCAAAATTGCTCAGCAGTCCCTGGCCTCTCCAAACTAGTCACACAGATTCTCTCTGTGATACTAGTCTGTGCAGAAGCTTAAGTGAATCACAGGGAAAAACTAGATATGAGATACCCACTTTCTGTCAATGTCATGACGAGTTTGATTCAAGCCAGAAACGGGAAGGAAGGAGACTTGGTAACCAATCAGCAGTTCCTTAAGTCAAATCTAAAAAAAATATTCTGCTTAATTCTCTTTATCCAGTTATCACTTGCTGAGTGTTTCCAAGGTTTCATAATTCTGTGCTTCTTTCAGCAAAAACCACGGATGGTCATGCTGATAGGCAATTCCTAAATCGCTTTCCAATTATTTATGTGAGGTTTCAATGGAGACTGCCACATGCTTTTACCACACATTTAAATCCCAGATGTAGCCGATGTCAGAAAATAAACTGACTGGCTCCTTTCTGCCATCAACTGAATGAATGAGAACAAGAATGAACATGACTGAGACCTTTGGGGAAAACCAACCAACCAACAAATCAACCAACCAACCAACAAAAAAACAAAGACAAAAACACAATCATAGCTTGAAGCTAATTTAGGCAAATTTTATGTGGACAAAGAAACTGCATATCTGCCTATCCAATAAAGAGAAATGAATGTACAAGCTCAAGTCACAACCTGACAAAAAGGTCATACAGAGATTTCTTTGGCAACTCTACTCATATACTATTCAGAGTATGACTGGTTAGGTTTCAATTCAGTCTTAAATAACAAGAAGCAGCTGAATTCAGAACCAAAAAAATCACATGTATTTTTTAAATGGTGGCAAGCAGTAGGAAATGAAATCAAGGTGAATTTAAAAAGTGAGATGCTAACTTTTATACCAAATGACACTAAGTTTAGTATTGAGATTTCTTTCACTACCATTTAGGACCTGTGTAATAACCACACCGCAGGTCTTAAGGAAATGCTTTGAGGAAAAGGCATAGCGATTATTTTAAGCAAATACTGCATATTTAAAAGCAAGTGAAAAGCAAGAAATTCCAAGTGAATTTGAAATATAATGGCAATAGTTTCTTACCTGAAAATGTTCTGCTTCTTCAAATACTAAGTTCACAATATTAAGTGCAGAACTGGTTTTATTTGAAACAAAAACAGTGAGCAACAGAGAGTCATCTGTCCACACCTTACATAAATACAGAGCTAAGGCATCACTCTGACAAAGTTCCACAACTTCAGAGTGAGTGAGCTCTTCCAGCTCTTCTGGTAAGGAAGGGACCAACGGTGTTTCACTGGCACTTTCACACTGAGCACTTGGAAAAGGCTGAAAAATTTCAATATTACTGTCAGCAAACAAAGACAACTGCGACAGTCTACTATCTGAAAGTGTGTCATCCAGCTCTGATTTTTTTAGAGACTGAGATGTTTCGAATGCTAAAGTATCTTCGACAATATCTGAGGAACACAGGGAGACTTTCCTTAGCCTTGTGTGTATACTTTCCTCACAGTCTTCCATGTTAATAGGTATTGTGTCAAGTAAGGGACCAAAATCTGAAGCGGCACTACTTTGGAAGTCTGACGGTTCCTCGCTATTTTGAGTTTCATTTATTTTTGATTTTCTTTTGAACTTCTGAGTAGCTGTGTCTGCTTTTCCCATCTGAAAAGGAAAAAGAAAAGAAGGGTGGGGAAGTTTCTAGCAACCAGGTGTTCCTGTTAATGGCGTGAAACAGAGGGAGCAAGGACAAAAAGTTATCAAGGAATCAGTTGAGATGACAAATACAAAGAGATTTTAAAAGTTGTTATGGATCTAGTAACAGGCTATTGTATTACTTACAGGGTACTAGATTAACCTATAATGTAAGAATTCTAGATTCTCTAAAACAAACTAAAAGCTCCTATTAGAAAAGTAAACACAGGCAACATTTTCTGGTTAAATTGGTGGCAAATGCCAAGATTTGATCTGGCTAATATGTGCTAGTCTACCTAACTACCTAATGGTGAGTTCTTTAATGTTCCACATATTATAAAAATAAAAAATAGTCTTGATATGGGCATCGAACTCTAGCCCTACTGCCAAGTGAATGGCAACAGCTCTGCAAGGTTGGGTCAAGGAATAGTTGCCAGGGAAAACTGAGACCAAGGGTTGAAGTGCAATATGTAGACAGAGGGAAGCTCTAGTTACTGCATCAGGCCTGTGCCAGAGATTGCTTCATCAAGTAATATCCAACTCAAGTCACGTTAACAAATTATGAAAAGTGATTTTCAATAGTTGTTTAATTCCTTGGGGTTTTCTGCCTCATTTTACAACACTAATTTGATTTCAATTTGCATATAAATATCTGTAGTTGTACATAAGGCAATGTATTAACTTTAAACTGGTACATCTCAAAAGAACCACTTACCAGACTGACAGCAGCATTTGATCCTAGCCCAACGAACAAAGTCGATGCTAACTGCTGCTTCGCTTTGTCTTCCTCAGAGAGGCTGGCGACTTGATCAGACTGCAACGCAGGAGGATCACCCACCTGTCCTGCTAATAAACTGCCACAAGAAATAGATTGTGGCTCATTTTCTTTCCCTACTTTGTTTTCTTTCTTTGGAAGATAGCCTTCTTTTCCCCATAGCTTGCGTACACCCTCAAGCTTCAGAACATTTGTCCTGAAAGGCAAGCAAAACAAAGCATGATCAACAAAACCACATCAACACCGTAAAGTTCATTCACAACTTTGGTACTTTGATGTACAGTGAGTAGTGGAATATAAACGAATGCTTCTGCATCTGCATGACGTTCTACGTCAGTAATGTCATTCATCACTCATAAAACACCCCACAATGCAAACGTGGACTAGTATATGTCTGCACTAGTTCCAA
>VWZK01006666.1:141702-169085 GCA_013396935.1 Baryphthengus martii | reverse complement strand
CCTGCCTTCCTCTTTGTCAGTGTACTTTGTTCTTGGGCGCAGAGAAGGTAATCCTTCAATACTGACCAGCTGTCCTGGGCCCCTCTTCCCTCTAGGGCTTTGTCCCACAGTTCTTTGACCAGCAGATTCCTGAAGCGATCAAAGTCTGCACGAAGCATTTGTCATTTGCAGTTCTTTGTTCTTGTCTTTTACTACATGTAGGTACGTTAATTGATTTAATTGATACATCTCACTACTCCTCCTCTGCTGCCTGTTTAATTTCTCGGATACATGTAACTCCAGAGCATACTTTGTGAGGCTGGAATACATGTCAACTGAAGAGTGAAGTGGTAAAGTCTTCTATGCTTGGAACACTTACCCTACACATTTTGCAGTGTTAGGTATATTTTCAGAAGTTGGAAGATGCCGATTTCTGAGCACAGCTGGCCTGCGTTGCTCCCCAAAATAGTGGTATTTGCTCAGCTGGGAGTATACTTAAAATAGTATAGACGGAGTCAATTAGGACCTTATTATGGTCCTGTAGTTGTGGACTAGAACCTNTATTATGGTCCTGTAGTTGTGGACTAGAACCTTATTATGGTCCTGTAGTTGTGGACTTCACTGAAGTATTCAAATTCACGTGTCAGTGGTTTAATTCTTTAAGCATTGTTTCATGGACTAAATGAATTATTTCAGAGTTACAAACTGATATTGCAGAGTTATTACATGATTGACACAAGTGACACAGTAAAATTTACCTGTGGTCAATCTGTGTTTGTGAAATGCTGATTACAGATGGTTTCTACTGGCAAAAAAAAAAATGTATTATGCTCTCTCTTATTTTTCCTTCATTATTGCTTCATTTAGGCTCTGGAATGGATTCATGACAATGGGGAGTTTTATTTATCCACACATACTTCAACTGGCTCCAGTATCCAGCACACTCAAGAGCTGTTAAAAGAACATGAAGAATTTCAGATCACAGCAAAGGTAAAATAAATAAATAAAATTATGTAAGATTTAAAAAAAAGCCAGCAAAGCAACCCAAATTCCCACCTCCCCCCAAAAGAACCCGCAAGGATGTGTCTAGCACAATGTGTTTACTTGTAGTGGCTTTCTCTGTATTTCTCTGGCAACAGAATAAACCAAAAGATAATCAGAAGATAATCTCTGTTACTGAAGCTCTGTGAGCTCTATATGCTGTTGATTTCTCATGATAAAATTGTAGTGAGATAGCTTAAAGATGTTTTTTTAAAACCTGCAAACCTTGCAGGACCTTTGATTTCTGCTTTTATGTCCTCATGTTGTGTTCATTTAGGATATCAAATACAACAAGGTGTATTATTATTCAGCTGTGAGAAGCTAATAGGAAAATTGAAGCTTCATTGTTAGGTTACTGGTTTTATTAAAAGTATTCTGTGATTCTGCTGTGACTTTTTGAGCCAAGGCAGTGTTTTATTATTCTCCATCTCTGGAGGCCTACACAGGGATGCAGATGCCCCTTGTGAGCCTTACCAGTTTTCAGATGTGAGACAGATGACTAGTGCATGGCTGAAGTACCTGACCTGAGCTTATGTAGCCTCATCTGTCTCTGTTGCATTTTGTCACCTGTTCAAACTGTCACCTATTTCCAAGCTCTCCAGTCTTCATAGAGAAATAACAGAGCCCAAGAAAGTAAGCAAGTGTTCATTTGGCTTGGAGATGACTTGGTCATGGGATATATGAGAGGGGAGAAAAGAGAATCCAGAAAGAACAGAGATCACTTTTGCTTTTCAAACCTGGATTTTCTTCCTTCTGAGTTTTGCCCCAACCTTTGTTCTGCTGGGTGCACTCCCTCTGACTCGCGGAGCACAGCAGTTGCCGTTGCTTCCACTGTCCCTCAGCAGGTGACACGGGTGGCCCTGTTGAAAGGATGTTGTTAGTGCCACTCCCTTGGCAGTTTGCTACCTGTTGGGAGAATGTATTGGTTTCTCCGAATGCCACAGTGAAAAGAAACACTTGGGTGAGGGACTATTAGGAAAGAAAAAAAAAATTAAAAAACAAACAAGAAGGATAAACACTGTTGATTTTTCAAACTGAACATAAAAGTGTTGAGCCTTTATTGACTTGCTGCTTAACTCCCCATTACTGTGGGCCCTGAGAGGTAGCAGAGAGAGAAGAGAGTGAGAGAGAGAGGTGGAGGCCTAAAACTCATCCGTTGTGGATGTTTTATGATTTGCATGAAAGAAAGTGCACAGCCTGTTAATTGGGAAAAGCACTTAGGTACAGATTTGGTGGTGGCTTCTGGTTCTTTTAGTTTCTCTCAAAACAACTGTGTGAGAATAAAAGGTAATATAAAAAAGATCTAAAGAATCTAGTCTTAATCCAGTAAAGTGCAAAGCATAGAACAGTACTTATTTCTGTCTCAGCACTTCAGTGATATCTAAAGGAGGTTGAGTCTTGAGCCTGTGGGCCCAGTCCAGTACCAGTGCTTCAGTGGGAATGAGCAAAATATCCTCCTTGGCATCAAAACTCCTTGGTATTCATGTGAGGAGAATACCCATACTCTGAAAAGCTTGCCTAGCAGAATTTAATCTCCGGGTTAGACACAGAGCACGTTTTTGAAAGAAAACTAAACTACCTGATTCTAGTCATGCAATAATAAAACCCAAGGCAACTAATAATTCATCTTCTACTATTTTTATTAAGAAAAGGTATCTGTTTAAAGGAGTTCTGGGAAAAGAGAAGAGGAAGCTTAGCTCCTTTGACAGTTTCTCTGACTATACTTAGTAGCATGCTAAGCAAAATGACCCCCTTGGTGACAGGTGGAGCTGGTAACTGTTTGATATTTTCCTGTTTTCATAGCAAACCAAAGAGAGGGTGAAGTTGTTGATACAGCTGGCTGATGGCTTTTGTGAAAAAGGGCATGCTCATGCAACAGAGATTAAAAAATGTGTCACAGCAGTGGATAAGAGATACAGAGACTTTTCCCTGCGCATGGAGAAATACAGGACCTCTTTAGAGAAAGCTCTGGGTATTTCCTCCGATTCCAATAAATCGGTAAGAGAGATTTGAGTGTGATGACAGACAAACAAGCTTTGCTTGCATTTGATGTGGCTCTTGTTTTCTCCTGACTCCTTCCTTTAATCAATTCTTCCTTTCTTTAATAAAGAGCAAAAGCTTGCAGCTGGATATAATCCCAGCCAGTGTCCCTGGGTCAGAGGTGAAACTGCGTGATGCTGCTCATGAGCTTAATGAAGAAAAACGGAAGTCTGCCCGCAGGAAAGAGTAATCAGTTTGTTTATTTTTAATCCATGACAATGCATAAATCAACCCTGATAATGAAACAACTGTTATGGCTTGTCTGGCCATCCATAGAAATTGGATAATGGTGAAAAGAGAGCTATATTACTCAGTAGCTCTTACTGCCTTTTATTTTCATGCTTGTTCTCACAGCTAATTCTAGCATGTCAGAATCTTAAACTTCCAAAACCATGTTAAATTTCTTTTAACATACTTTTCTTCTTTTTAGAAATAATGTGAAATAAATGTGGGAGGGGGGGAAGGGAGGACAACACTTAAATGACTGTAGCAAGTCAAAAGCACTTGAGAAGAAAATTCAGTCTCCTTCCCCGTTTCTTTTTGTGCTGGTTAGTAATGGAGGGATGTTACCCCTTCGGTTTCCTTCATCTGTTGTGTCTCTTCACATTTCAGTTCTCAGATTTTTCTTGCAGCAGCTGAAAAAGCAAAAGCTGATGAAAATAAATATGTGTTCTGGTTATTATGCATCCATAATGACCTAGCAGGCTGAGATTTGATTATTTTTTCTGTTGTCACCTAAGGTTCATTATGGCTGAGCTAATTCAGACAGAAAAGGCTTATGTGAGAGACCTCCGGGAATGCATGGATGTGAGTGTTCCTTTTTTTTCACTAATCTTTGAAGACAGGATTGAATCTGTGGCTTTCTGTTTCTTTCTGATTTTAAGGGCCAAGTATCTTTTTCTGCTATTAAGAAGAAACTTAGAATTACATCCATTAACAGCCACTTTGGAATTCATCCTGTATGTTTTGCTTTTATCAGTACTGAGTTTCAGTATTTACTTCTTTCCCAGTCAGTAAACATGTGGGGGTTTTTTTGTTTGTTTTAGAGAGGGGAGGGAAGAGGGAGGGGTTTACTTTAGTTGCTTTGCTAGCACTAGAGAAGAGCTTGTGTTAATTCTCTTATTATCTGTATCACATGTTCTGCTACTAGCTGACTTTTGAAATAGAAATTCAGAGAGATTCCATGGAAAAGTGCCCAGTAATTGTTGTGCTGAAGCAAGTAATATTCAGTGGTAACTGTTGCACAAAGCACGAACTCCCGGACTGCAGACATGACCTTGATAAGGAATATCCTGGAGTATTAGAGGTTGTCAAGAACACTAGGAATTTAAAATTACGAAGTCTCGGGACTATGTTAAATTGTCAGTCGATACCTGAGTGCTTCTGCTGAGACTGTATCATGATTTTTCATGTGTCTTTCTCTGTTCTGGGCAGACATATCTGTGGGAAATGACAAGTGGAGTCGAGGAGATCCCACCTGGTATTGTAAACAAAGAACACATTATCTTTGGAAACATGCAGGAAATCTATGAGTTCCACAATAAGTGAGTGACTTATCTTCCACTTCCGTATTACTGCTAAATCCAAACCGTGACCTGAGGGATTTCCTAATGAAAATACTGTGCTTATGAATAATGGATGCTTTTCCATTAGAAAAATCTAAGGGATTTCTTCTCACATTGCTAGACTATTTCAGTTGTTCTTTGCAGCCAGGTGGGTACACTTCAGAAACTGTCTTATTCAGTCATGGACATCTTTCAGCTTTTAGAAATTACTATTATTATTCAGCTTTTAAGAAATTATTTGGCCATGTTAAAATATTGCTACAGATTTTCCAGTTGTTCCGAAGAGATGGAAACCACTGAACTCCATAGAATACAGGTGCAGCACAAACACTGGTTTAAGACTCTCATTCCTTCAGAACCCTCCTTCCTGATTTCCAAGTGTGACTACTAGTGGGAAAGGGCTCACTTGGCTCTTTGAAGCTTCTGTGTATATGTCCCACCGTTACTACATTTCTTTCAGGACAGAGCATGAAAGAGGCTTGTCTGCTGCCTTTCTTCTGAGTGCAGTGGTTCCTAGGCAGATCTTTGTACAGAAGTCTTGCTCTGAATCTTCCTTCCTTGTTAATTCATTGATGTTTGCTTTGGGTTATGATTCTTTTAAGTAATGAAATGTACCTAGCATGTTCCAGAACCTGATTTTACAGTCCTTCTTATGCTTTGTTTAGTTAACATAAGCATCCAAAAAGCAAGTCACCTTTTTTTCTCTTGAGGTGAAGGCTAAACTTTTCTTGAAACTGAAACAGTAGGAGAATTTCCTAATGGAGGACAGCAGCAGTTATTAAATTTTTGTGTATGCTTACTCGTTAACTGCATGTCTGCTGCATCAGACTGCATTCTTACCTTCACGTCAGAATTTGTATTGAATTACATTCTGTAGTGTATTTTTATCCACTGTTCTTATGTATGTTATTGCATATATAGAATTCTATGATTCTATATTTTTATCTGCTCCTGTTATTGTTATTTCTTTAACTCACGCTGTTGGTATGAGTTACAGCAACTTTTCTAGCCACCTTTTTTCACAGACAATAGATTGATATCAGCTGCTCTAATGAAAATATTTGATGGGCCTTATACTTATTTGTTTTCTTTTCTACCCGTAGTATATTCCTCAAGGAGCTGGAAAAATACGAACAGTTACCAGAAGATGTTGGACACTGTTTCGTTACTTGGGTAATGAAGTCAGACTTATGTTCAGAAGTAGCAAGGGGGAGATGGGAAGCATGAAGGGATGGATTCTTGGTCTCACGTCCCTTTTTAATTTGTAACATTTATACAAGTACCCCTTCCTTCAAATTTGAGTAAAAGTGTGTGTATCCTTAACTGGGAATAAAAAAAAAAGATAAATTAAGGTACTGCTGTCCGATGGCAGGGTTTAGCTGCTCTTGAAGCTTCTGCAAGTGGCCTAAACCTGCATTCAGGTTCAGCTTGGTATCATCTTATCTAGGAATAAACTACTTTTGCACACACTGCTATTGTCTGATCTATTTTCTTATGCTGCCAGTTTGAATGGAAAATAATTCTGTATAGTTCACTTTCTTGAGAGAGAAGATATGCTCTCTGATAGCTTGGAGAAAGAAATGATGCTGCTCTCTGCTAACCTGTGTAAATTTGCATTTGTTCTGCAGGCAGACAAATTCCAAATGTACGTTACTTACTGTAAAAATAAGCCAGATTCTACCCAACTGATACTAGAACATGCAGGAGCATACTTTGATGTAAGTACTTCCGTTGTCCATCTTCAAAGTTTGCTTTAGCAGTTTGAATCACGTGTTGTAGTTATGCTGAGTGCCTAATTTCTTAAGAAAATGCACGTTTCCTGGTACTAATGCTGCACTTTAGTGTCAGCTTGAGAAAATCAATTGTGTATCTCACGTGTGTTAAATCAAATCCAATGTGAAAAGTGGCTGTCACATATCAGAGCAGCTCGGAACTGAAAGCAGGTTCTGGCAGCAGCCACCAAGATGTGAATATTCAGCTCTCGCAGGTGTGTTCTGCAAATCTGTGCGATTTGATGTGCTTAGTTTGCATTGTATGTAATAACGATAGAATTTTTTGTTACATTTTTGGAGAATTTTAAATTGGAGCTGTATGCAGGTGGTAATTGAGTTGACTGCCATTGTTCTGAGCTGCTAAATGGACCACCTTGCTTATTCAGTGCCAAGGTTACTTGGTCTACATGTAATACTCCACTTAAATAAAGGACCAAAATGGGAGGAATTTTGGCCAGCTGTGCTCAGAAATCGGCATCTTCCAACTTCTGAAAATATACCTAACACTGCAAAATGTGTAGGGTAAGTGTTCCAAGCATAGAAGACTTTACCACAGATGATTTGGTTAGAGTGCTCTCTGCTTCTTTTTGTTTCCTTTTTTACTGTGCTGAGCTGCTAACTGTAGTGACACCACAGGTTTTGTAGAATTGTTTGGAGAAGTAGAGGGAAGGACATAATAATAAAAAATATAAAATTTAAAAAAACAAACAAACAACAAACCAAACAGAAAACCCAAACAAACAATCAAACCATGAAGTTCTGAGGTTAATTTCAAGTCTATCACTGAGAAGATGGGGATTCTAATTGCTGCAAGATAAAGCCTTTCTGTGAAGCCTCTGTTAAGTTTTCAGTATTTTGAAGAAGAGCAGGTAAATTACACTCAGTGTATCCAGAGCTCTCTATCCCCTAATCCACCTGAAGTGTTTTCTTTTCGAATTTTCGTTTTTTTTAGAAAATGTTACCTTGTGCTCCCTCTTGTGGGGAAAATGCTTTCTGTGACTATTGACAGTTAAAACTGCCAGGTGATGCTATGAAACCTCCACCTCAGCCTTCCTGTGGTAATCCCTGCTGTTTTCTGGAACACTGAAATTTGTTTTTTCTCTTGCAAGTTACAAAATAAATACAGATTTTTAAAATAAAAAAGTATTTTTTTTTAAAAAAAGAGCCATTGACACATGTTCAATATCCCTAATCGTTACTATTTGGTTTTAAGTTTGTTGAAACTTAAAGCTTCATGGGTATCCTTGGAGGAAATAATCTCTTTTTTGTACAAAGTGAGCAGGCAGGTTCACAA
The DNA here is from genome assembly GCA_013396935.1 of Baryphthengus martii. Classification (NCBI taxonomy): domain Eukaryota; kingdom Metazoa; phylum Chordata; class Aves; order Coraciiformes; family Momotidae; genus Baryphthengus; species Baryphthengus martii. Next base: position 161,394 of record VWZK01006666.1, on the reverse strand, counting down.
CCCAACTATTTACTGTCTGTTTTTTTATTATTATTTCTCCTTGCTAAAATAGAATTTGTAGTTAACGTATATTATTTCCTAGCCCTGGAAGCAGTCTGTATCTAAGTGCTGATGCTCACAGTCCTCAAATGTTTCCCTTTTTCTTATGCAGGAGATACAACAACGGCATGGACTGGCCAACTCTATCTCCTCTTACCTTATCAAACCTGTCCAAAGGATAACAAAATACCAGCTTCTTTTAAAGGTCAGTATTAATTCAGAGTTCTTCATCTGATTCTGCTGTTCTTAAGAAGGAGAGCTCTTCAGACTACAGCATCCTGGGCAGCCTCAAATACTGCTGTGATATTTTTTAGGACACCTCTGGAAGTGAAAGAAGCCATAAATAAGCAACATTTTGTCCAGATTCCTGTAAATCAAAAAAGATACTTCTCTACTCATGTTGAGTTAGAAAATATAATTTGCATTTCCGGAGTAAAAAAGTAATGAATGGCCATACAGATGGGAGCATTTTTGTAAGGGTTTCTGCAACAACTTTTGGCAAGCCATTAGCTCTGTTTATAGTATTAAGTACTGTAAAAAAGACATACTGTTTCAATATAAAACTACAATACAAAATATATGAACATGTATTTGTATATATGTGTATGTGTTTATGCACTCATGCACAGTACCTGTGCAGCTGTTACACAAACAGTTGCTACTGGTAATGTTGCCTGGAAATGTCAAGCAAATAGTAACTGTTAAAATAAACAAGATTTTTGGAAGCCTGTAGCTAGAGCTTTCATTCAGTGGACAGATGTCCTTTTGGCTCAGCAGCAGTGTTCTTGACCTGCTCTGGATTTATTTGGTGGGTTTTGGTTTTGTGGGGTTTTGGGGTTTTTTTTGGTCTCTTTTTTCCCCCTGTGTAAAACATGGAAGGATGGAAAACACGAAACTCGTATGATAGCTTAAATTTTTTACCATTCTAGAAGTTCTGCTTATTTTTCCAAACAGTATTGAAGCTGCTCATCTTTGGTGCCTCCTGGAGGCTATTTAATTACACTTACTTTTCTCTGGAGCCGTCATGCAAACTTTAACATGGGATGACATGGTGTTTTGCTGGGATGGTGGTATTGGCAGGAATCATCTGGTTTTCTCTTTAAGAAGAGAAAGGGAATTTCACCTGAAGGAATGAATTCAGCAAACCTTTTGAATAACAGAAGAAACGTAATATACCCTTCTGGTTACATAAGCTACATTTTTTCTTGATACTGTTGAAATGCTTAGAGGATGTGAGGAAATTGGAATATCAGCTCTAGCGTTGTCATGTTAATATCTGTGGGATGTGGAATGGGCAGGGAATTGCATTGCTCTAAATCCCACCACAATGCTTCAGCATATTCTATTCTCTTACTTCTCTCCCTTAGTTAATGCTTGTTTGTATTCAAAAGTTTTGTCTGTAGGGTGCTTTTAACTGTGGGAACACAGAAGAGAGTAATTCATCAAATATTTAAAATGACACAATGTAAATCCTCTTATCAGCAGTAATACAGAGCAGGTCTTTGGTGCAGTGGAGCAAAGACTGACATGCGGGAGGAAGGGGTTATCCTTTTGTGCTGTCCTGCTTTTCCACCATCTTCATGACTTGGCAGCTGCGTTGTTCTGAGCCTTGATGTAGCTGTGTCTGTGCTTATCAGAAAAAAATGTTGACCTTAATGTAACTTTGGATGATTTCTCCTGAAGCAGATGATCTTGTTTAAGTTAGAGGTGGTTGACTGGAAGCTTGAGCTGCTCCCTGAAGAACAGGTCATGATAAATACAAAGTCTGCTGTCATGCCATTGGCAGAGTAAAAAGTTCAAAAGATTTTGCGTGCTAAAAATGATTCTTTCGTTGTTAGAAGTGTCTATCTCTTGTAGTAGCGTAGACACACGTGATGAATGGGGAGTACTCATCTCTACTCATCTTTTGCAGGAGCTGCTTACGTGCTGTGAAGAAGGTAAAGGTGAGATTAAGGATGGCCTAGAGGTGATGCTTAGTGTGCCAAAGCGAGCCAACGATGCCATGCACCTCAGCATGCTGGAAGGTAGGATTCAGATTGCCTTTCCAACTCGGTCATACTTTGTAGATTAATAACTTCCTGTACTACTGTAAGTTGAGAAGATCTAAGAATGTGAACTGTTTCTCACCTGTTTTTGTGGTGGTGTTTGGTTTTTTTATATATACCTTCTATTTGGATCTATATACAATGTGAACTTACTTAGAAGAAGTAATTGTGACAGACAACTGGTACAGTCTTGTTAATTTTTTGAATGTTCTTTCATGCTGATTTATAGTTCTACCATGGCAGATTTGAAAAATATGTAGGCTAACAAAGTTTTCCACAACTCATCTAAAATATAATAGGTGGCTGGTCAGCTCTGATAGCTCTGGCTACATTTTCCAGCCAGTATCCTTGGCGTCTTTATTTGAGGCACATAAACATCTTAGCAGTGATTTTTGCTATCTAGGTATCGAATAATTACCTCAGAGAAGTTTGTTTTCACGTCTATTTGCTGCCTGTTCCATAAGAGAATTCTAGTTGAAGTCAACTGTATCTTCTGGCAGGAAAATGTCAGCCCAAACCAATTGAGCCTGAGCCAGAACAGCATAATCATGTTCATGGCAGACAGTGGCAATTGGATGTAATTGCTTCTATGGGCTTGAACAACTTTCTGCCAAAATCTGGTTTGTGATTGACACGTTAATCATGTGTGATTGTGCCATCACACACATAGTAATGAAAGTCTTTTTCTTTGGCCTTTAAATGTTTTGAAATAAAAATTTTGAAATAAAGCACAGCTGCCTTACCTTACAGTTGCTGAATATAGGCGTAGGTGCTTCTAGTCAGTATTCCTTTTCCTCCTCTCTGCCTTACAATAGTAAAATGGAGCTTTTGGAATTTCCAGTATTGTTCAAGCTGTTATAAAACTCATCTTGGTTTGACATGTGATCCCTGATCATGTAAACGCTCAAAATCACCTCTCTTCCCTGATGTTAAACAATAACCATATTGGTCAGTTTGCAGGGTGGGTTCCAAATGCTTTGTTCAGGAGATGGTGTTACTCTAAATGCTGACCAGCTTTGGTAATAATCTTTTAACACTGGGAATGCAACCTAGGAGAATATCCTAATTACATAAGTTGGTTTTATAACAAATCCTGCATGCACCGTTGAGTCATCCCATGTTAGACAAATACAGTGAGTGAGCATATTTCCTTTTTATGTCTCCGGAGGATTTAGAATGAACATCCTGATGCAACTTGCCTCTGATGCTCTCCATACCATTGCCCTGTTTAGAATAGTGAGGACTGTTGTTTCTTTGAGAGGGACTGTGCTCTCCTGCTCAGAGAATATTGACAAAGCAGTATCTTTTTAAAATGCCGTTTAATACCACTCAGAAGAGCATGACAGACTAATTTCTATTATCCTGCAACTCCAAAGCTGTCTGTTAAACTGGAAGAACACTGTACAGTGGGAGTACAATTGTTGATATTCTCCACCTTCATCTTTACATTGTGTCTCAAAATAAGTAACCCAGCTGCTATTTCTTTGTGTGAAACAGTGCTGGAGTGACTCCCTGGCAGGCTGACCACATGGCAACCGCTCCCAGCTGCCCTCTCTCTCACATTCAGTATGGGAATGTGTTTGCTTGCTGGTTGCCGATATGGTGGGGAGGGTGCACCACCAGAAATGGTGGCATTTGAGAGCTTGCCACTGTCAGAACAACCTGATGTATGCTCTGTGTTCTTGTAAGTTGCTCACTTTCTACAGTGACAGAAAGATACTAAGAAAAAGAATTTTCATTACAGAAGAGGTTACCAGAAGCTGACATAGATCTGTCATTTGTTCGTGAAATACTACCAGAAGAGTTGATATCTTCTTAGCGATTGGATCTCTAAATTTAGACATAGACTTGAGCTGCAGTTACATTTAATATATTTCAATGCTGAAATCAAGTTGGTTTAGCATTGCTTCCTTGGGATCCCATCTTTTGCAAGCCATGTTTTGGAAAAAAAATAATAAATGATATTGCCTAATAAACAGAAGCTGTGCTTTGATTTCCTCATATTACCAATTTGTCATGGTGAACCTCTGCTCTCCCTGGTTTTTTTAGGCTTTGATGAAAATATTGAATCTCAGGGAGAGCTCATCCTTCAAGAATCCTTCCAAGTGTGGGACCCAAAAACTCTAATTCGAAAGGGCAGAGAGAGGCACCTTTTCCTCTTCGAGATGTCCTTGGTTTTCAGTAAAGAAGTAAAGGACTCCAGTGGAAGGAGCAAGTACATTTACAAAAGTAAACTGTTTGTAAGTATGGAAAACAAGTGACTGATTTAGAAAACTGTCTGGATTAGACTGATTATTTAAATTCAGATTATTTAAATGTGCCTGAAGAATGACTGTTGCAGTACACTCAAAGAATGTATGTGGTAGCCCGAATCTTCTGTGTCTGCTGCTTTATCAGGTTTTTGTGGAAAAAGAGCAGACTGAGAGCAACTGCTGAACGCTCCATGTCTGTCTTGGTGTGTCAGGACAAAGGAAAATCAAGACTGGGCTGGACTGATTTTTGTCTTAAAGAACCAGCAATCACACATACGATTTAAGACTTATTTGTATAAAGCAGGAGGATGGAAGTAGTTGACAAGCTGCCTTCATTTTGCTTGTTTACTCTTGCTCTCAAAGAAATATTCACATTAAGGATTCGTTTTGGTGGATATCCTACACGGACTAATCTGGAAAGGCAAGAACTCCTGGTTTATGGAAGAGTTCATTCCAGAATGTTTACCGAGACTAGTAGTCTCACAATAATGTTTTGTAACTAAAATGATATCCCCTACAGTTTATTGAAAGGATGTAAAAATGGAAATATTTTCCTTCCCATTTAAGAAAAACCCAACGACCAACAAACAAAAACTAAAAAAAAAATAATCAAACACTGCTCTTATTTCCTCATATGTAGCAAGTATGCTTTCCGAAATGTGACCCTGGAATTGATATCCTTACCTTCCTGTCTCATTGAATGACTTGAGTGAGAGCAGTATTCACACTCTGTAAATTTAGGAAGCTAAGTGAGAAACCAAACTCCCATGGCTTGCTCTGCATCTCTCAGGAGCAAAATTGGCTTTTCCACCAGACAGTTTAGAAGAAGGCTTTGAAATTGCTTTGCTTGTTAGAATCACACTCTAATAAAAGACATTATTCTTCCATTGATCCTATTGGATATGACTAAGTCTAGATGGTATAAATACTGAGCCTTGCTTAATTAAGCAATTAATTAAGCCCTGCTTAATCTCCTTTTCCTTTGTTCTTTCCTCCTCATCACCTCTGTGTCTAAACTGGTAAAGCAAGTTGTTTCCAAAAAAACCTTCTTTTTTCCATATCTTACTTTGCATACATACTCTGTTGCTTCATTTCCAACACTTACTGTCCTTCCTGATGCAGGGGAACACAGCTGCAGCTGGTTTGTTGATCACACTTTTCTTTGGTGCTCCCAAGAACCTGAAAGACAGAAAAAATGCAATCTCCTGGAGGGTAACATCAGCTGCCAAGGCATTAGGTGGGAGGGGAGACAAAGCTGAAAAATTGGCCCTGTAAACTTGTCATGTTAGTCCCTCTGGCAGGAATTTAGTAATAGCCTTAGGTACTAGACACTGCTGGCAATCTTGAAGATGGTCATTGTGCCTCATTTCTAAAATACAAGCATTCTTTTTGTTTTTATATTCTCTTTGGCCAAATATCCTGTAGTGCAGCTTACTAGCATAGCACTAATTCTAGTTGGATCTTTAGGAAGGTCATTCGTACAGATGTTGAAAGCATGCCTGTAGGTTTGAACTAAAGATCTTTTTTTGCACATTATTCTGTCTCCTGCCTCTGGAAGGTGGTTTGGCCAAAGTGAGCTCCTTCTCTTTACTTTGGGCATGATGACCATCGTGGTTTCCCCAGCACAGGGTACTCAATGGTATGACTTGTATTAGTGGAAGAATGTGTTAAGGAACAGGTTTGGCAAGAGAGCGAGCCCAAAAGCAAGTGCCTAAGGAGGGCTATGGGAACAAGGCAAGCAGATGTTACTTTGCTCGAAAACTCTCCCAGTCACTGGCAGTTTAGAGGCTTCCTTATCTGAATGTGGTTTCTATGCATTCAGTAACCTGCCACAAATTTCTCTTCCAGGAGTTTGTCCTTGGACTTTATGAAGACTTCCAACATTTAGTGTGTCTTTTTCAAAGAGAAGGCTCTGGGGAGAGCTTTTAGTGACCTCCAGTATCTGAATGGGGCTACAGGAAAGCTGGGGAGGGACTTTTTTTATAAGGGTGTGGGGGGATAGGACAAGGGGCAATGGTTTTAAACTAGGGCAGGGGAGATTTGGATTAGACATTAGGAAGAAGTTCTTTACTCTGAGGTTGGTGAGACACTGGAACAGGTTTCCCAGAAAAGCTGTGGAGCCTCATCCCTGGAAGTGTTTAAGCCCAGGCTGGATGAGGCTCTGAGCAACCTGGTCTAGTGGGAGGTGTCCCGGCCCATGGCAGGGGGTTGGAACTGGATGATCATTAAGGTCCCTTCCAACTCAAGCCATCCTAGGATTCTATGAAAGAGCTGTATTGCTCAACTACATCTTGGGCACAGGATAACCTCCCTTTGTTGGGTTTTTGGACCTCCTACTACTTCCAGTTGTTGCTTACCAGTATTGAAAGGACAGTATGCCTGTTTTGCCACTCCTTACTGTACAGACCTTCTCTGGGTTGTCCCTCTGTTGTCACTTGTAAAATTAACAATATTCACAAATGTACTGAGGCTTCTAAATTTACCAGGCTTTAAAAAATAAACATTGTTAGAAGTTGTACTTTCCCATTTACACTTGATTTTGAGCAGTGTGTTAGAGTTTATTGTCTTTGAATCATGTAATGTACTGTTGGATTAAATATTTTACAAGCTTTTTAACACACATAGGAGATGTTGGTGAGTCAAGTTTAAAAACATCGGAGGCTTTTAATTATTTCATTGAAGGAGAGTCCATTTTATGAAAACCAGAGAACAAATCTGAGAGGATGAACGTTTTGGGTTGGAATTTTTTCTTTGGACAAAAGAAAAACCAAAAAAACCAAAACCAAAACAAAACAAAACAACAAACAAACAAAAAAAAAACCAAAAAAAAACCCAAAAAACTAAAACTGTTGGCATCCAAGTAAGGCAAGAAAAAAAAGAATTACCTTTATGCAGGGACTGTATATCCCACACCTCTTATAATGAACCACGTATGTGTTAGTGATGATGTGTGTGAGGAGGTCAATGCAGGTTCTAATAATGTAAGAGTGCTCAGCAGCTGCCTTCTGGAGTGAGAGTTGTAGTTTGAGCTGTATTTTTTAGTTTGTAATTGTTTTTTTTGGAGCAGAGGATATATGAATTGTTTCACTGGAAGCCAAATTCACATGATTGAGATGTTGTTCCAGTTGGAAAGTGAAAATGTTTTGGATGGTAATTGGCTATTAAGGTCTGACGTTAGAACATTCCCAAAGACTGATTATTAATGTAGTTGTCCCACAAAATTCTCCAGGGAAACTGCATTTCATCTGTTTTGGAAGGAAGGAAACTCACTAGGAAAGGTGCCTTTGGCAGAAAACAGATGAGTTTAGGTAATATCAAGAGAATTCTTAAGCATATCTTATCTAGAAGTAAACATAAGTAGCGAGTATTCCCTGATGGAAAGCAACAGCAAGAGAAGCCAACACTTCTTTTTTACTAAGCACTTTTTTTTAGAATTATGAGGCTTTTATTGTGAAGTCAGAAGTTTAATCAATTTTGTATTGGGATTATAAATGCTGTTGTTTACTGTTTCTGCACAGGAAAAACTGTTTAGCTTGCACTTCTTCCTTTTTTACAGACACTCCACCACTGCCACCAGAATAAAAGATTCCCTCTAGCATATGAGTTAGCCTTAAGCTTCTAAAATTATCTTTAGCAGAACTTAATCATTTAGAATATTAGCATTCCTTTATGGCTTCTGAGGAAAAAAAATACTGCCACATTGTCCTAACAAATTCTTCTTATTTTCAGACTTCGGAACTGGGTGTCACAGAACACGTAGAAGGAGATCCCTGCAAGTTTGCTCTATGGGTTGGAAGGACACCAACTTCGGACAACAAAATTGTTCTCAAGGTAATTTTAGCAGATGTGCTTGTACAGCCTGTACTGAGTCCTGCAGTTGTTATTCAGACTTGTTGCGAAGGCAATAAGTGATGACTTTTTCTGCTTTGAGAAGGACAGCTGATGACAGATAGTCTCCCTTTGTGTGTAGAGGCTGTGGTATATATCTAACCCACATGGCTTGACAGCAGAGAGGAATCTATGTGGTCTGCTAAAGAATTAAACCAACTTGCTTTCACAAATTGTAATAGGGGAAGATTTAATCCCATGGACATCTAGAGCTTGAAGAATCAGCCAGTATCTGACAGAGCCAGAGACAAATGTTGGCATCAGTGTCACATGTCGCGCTCAACTCAGTGCTGCTTATTGGTGATGCTGCTTTTCATGGGTCATATTTTTTATGTAGAAATTGAAACACTTCAAAAGCTTTTATGTCTTTCTATGGGCTGCGGATTTTTCTGAAGATGAGAGTGCATGCACTGCCTCTTTAATTTTGTGTCTGGGGAAGTTACAGGTGTCAGGAGTGTTCTTTGCCAAGCTAGGAGAATGGCTAAACCCATTTTTCCTGTGACTAGTATGTAACTTGGGACCTCTGTTTCAACGGGAGAATTTTTCTGTAACACCACAAACAGCTAAAGAGTGATTCAGCATATTTTGAGGACTGACTGAGTGAGCTTTGAAACTTTTCTTTTGTATCTCTTACCTGTGTTGAGCTGAAAAAGAGGTTCATCTTCCCAGTTACAGGTTAATACACCTACTATTAAACTTGTTAATGTTTTCACACATGTTTTTGGTGATTACTCAATAATGTCACTTAAAAATGGCCACTCAAATTGACATGTTGCCACTCAAACCTATGTCTTTTCCTAGCGAATTTCAGGCTAAGAAATGGATTTTTTTAGGTCTTAATATTCCTTTAATTTCACAGACAGTGCTTTGCAGCCTGAAATGATCCTCCCAGGGTAGAGCAGTACAAGGGTTTTGTTTAAGGGCTCTCTACATAAGATCACTTTTCTCTTCTTGACTTAGAGCATAGGATATTTAGATATTTTAGATATTTAGATAACTTGCTGCAAAGCTTCATACACCGTACAACTTTGTTGATTTATTTTTTTCTTTGTTTGGTTTCGAAAGTTGGAAACTAACATTAGTATTCTGAGTAAATTCCATTAAAACCTAAATAAAATATTTGGCAAAACATTGTGTTTGGCTTCTTGTCCTAAACATTTTTCTTTCTAAAAGGAAAGATCTTTTTCCTGACTGTTCATCTGTTCCTGCAAATTTCTCCATCCCTTCAGAATTCCTTGTTCTTAAATATTTATGTCATATTTAATATTTATAATATATTCAAAGCTTGTTATTTCAGGAGACAGCAATTAGAAGTCATATATAATAATTTTTTAGATCTGCAATAATGTTTATATTTTAGTAGCATTTCATGTTCAGGCTTAAATTGGATTAAACAGTCAGATTACAGGTTGAGCAGCTGGATATCAAGTCTTTTCCAGAGTACCTCACAAATATAGATGATAAATTGTGGGTAGTTATTAAACCACAATCCCTAAATTAATTTTCTGCTTCAAAAGTGGGAAAATACGTGACGTGTTCTGGAAGTATATTTTGCAGTGTAAGTTAATTTTTCTTTCACTGTTAGTGGATCATTATCTAAAGGTTAGAATTGATCTAAAACGTAGCACAAGTTTAAAATACTAATACTCAAGATGTTATTACTGGCTTTCTTTAAATAAATCAATCCACTCTGTTTTGTATGAGATGTCTTTTTAAAACGTTTTTTAAATTAACATTAATAATATTGAGAAGTGTAAAGCAGTGTTGGTGGTTGGAAATGAAGACAAGAAGCTTGAACTTCCTTTACACTGTTCAAATTTTCAAAACTGGTTCGCAAAATTATTTTTATGCCTCCCTCTTTGAGTTCATTAACTGACTGTATGTGTGGAATTTTCTCAGCTATCATAGCCCATTGTGGGCCATTTGTTTGTTTTGTATATCAAAGGCATCCAGTATAGAGAATAAACAGGACTGGATCAAACACATCCGGGAAGTGATACAAGAAAGGACCATTCATCTGAAAGGAGCATTGAAAGAGCCAATCCACATCCCCAAAACTGCACCCACAACAAAACAGAAAGGAAGAAGGTGAGAAGTATTTAAAATAATCATCGATCTCTGAAGTACACATCAGCAGTCTTTCCTCTGTAACATTGAGTTTCTGATGACTTTCAGTGAACTGGACAAAAACAAGAGTTATTTTGGCCACCTTTATTTTACAATTCTTTTCCAGTTTCCTACAATGCTGAATTGGTTGAGATGTCTGCTCTGAACAGCCCTTGACTCGTGTGCATTCAGCCATTACAGAAGAGATTTGGAACTACAGTGCAGGATAGCTCTATCTTTTAGTTTTTTACAATTCTGCATGTTATTCAGATCCTTGGTTTCCTTTCATGGGGCTTAAAATGTGTGATTGAGTGTTTGGTTTGCTAGCTTTGGCTAAGTGCCCGCACAAGTTTCTTGCCATAGTTCTGACTGGTTCGTTGTTCTCTTGTTTCTCCATGATGTAAACTTGGAGCAAACGAACAAAATGAACATTGGATTTTTGCAGCAGTCCATTTGGCCAGCTGGTGTCTGTTGCCACACTGACTGGGTGCCCCTACTTTAGGGTTACAAGTAGGAAACTTAACCTGTTACAAACACCTCTTACAAACACAGTGCTTGTATTGTAACTAAAACCAAATTATTTGCAGAGACGGCGAGGACCTGGACAGCCAGGGAGATGGGAGCAGCCAGCCTGATACTATTTCAATTGCCTCAAGAACCTCACAGAACACGCTCGACAGTGATAAGGTAAGTTTCCCAGGTGCTGCTCACTTAATGTGAGTTAGTACCCAACGTTAGTACCTGCAGAGAGGAGATGTAGAAATATTCAGTACCTTAAAAATAGCTCCATGCACTAGAAGAACTCTCTCGATCCCATGGGGAAGCAGGGGTGATTGCTTAATAGGCCACAAAGGAATTATGTTTATTCCAAACTGAAACCATTTTGGTCCCCGCTGTTCTGCAGTTTGTTCAAAGATTTGACCCAGTTTAAAAAGAAAGTTTTCTTTTCCATAAAATACGACAGTCATGCAGAGAATTTTTTCTTGATGTCAGTCTCCACCTTTCTGAGAGCACACCACCTGCTTTTTGTATTAGCCTGAGATTGATGGTTGCCATGTGGTACTTCTGTGAAGGAAAAATCCTACCCAATGTTGGTAGGTTAGAGAACCAAGAATGTTCGTTTTCTGTATGAGCGCTGATGAAAATCACTATATGAAAGACAAGTAACCCACGAGACTGTCATATGATACTAGTGCTAGTGGTTCCTTTCTTCCATCTTCACCTATAGATTCTCATGGGTGGAAGAAAGATAAGAACTTTTACTCTCTTGATGCTTAGGAAATGTGTCTGTCACTTTGGAATTGAAAGAAAATTTCTGGCAAGTAAGAAGTGTTAGGACCTTGGAGGAAGGTAGAGGTGGATAATAGAAGTTTGTCAAACAGAAGGATGAATAAAAACATGGAAGCTGCATAGCAAATGACTTGAAAAGATGGTTAGGAATTTCTACCCTGTTATCTCATTGGGTAAAATTATTCTGATGAGCAATTGAAATGATGCAGGTAAATAGCGAGTATACTACAGGGCAGTAGGTTCTCAGAATAATGTTTTGACCATTCACATCATTTAAAAGAGAGCGAGTTTTCTGTATATTTGCATGTCACTTAAACTCTATAGTTTGATTTCGCCCCCCTCCATGTAAAGAAGAGGAAGATGAAAGAAAGGAAGTATAAGGTGCTTAGGGTTGCTGTTCTATTTGTCAAAAATAGCCTGTGTTTTGACTGTGGGCATATGTACTGAAACTGGTCTTCAGACAACTACAGTTTTGGTGGTGGTTTCTTCTAAGGATATATGTGAGGGAAACAGTTGGTTAGTCGAGAAAAAAAGAATCTTTTGCTGACTCTCTTTTGCTATATTTTTTTCTTTGCATTCTTACTTGGTGATTTACCAACATTGTGTTGTGTATAGGAGCAGTTTAGTTCCATTTTTTTAATACATTAAGAGTTTAGGTAATCTCTCACCCTCAAAAGCAAGACATGCTGGCTCTGATTTCTGTGATTTGCCCTTCATGGTAATATTTTTGTGCATCATGTGAGAATTGCTAAGCAAGTTGCCCAAGTGAAATGCCCTCAGGATTGTCTTCCGTTCCTCCTCTTTATGTCAGACTGGAAGGAAGAAAGAAGAAATGGAGAGTGCTTTTAAATATCTTCCTGATAAATTAAATTTTAGATTTGATTAGTCAGCATAGTGTTGTTCTTAAAGTATTTTTGAGTTCTCACATTAGTGTACAAAATTTTTGTTAGACTTTTCTTTGACGAGGAAAACAAACTGAAAACTGGGAGAGTCTCTGAAGTTACTTACGCTATGTGTTGTATGTCCAAGGGAGCAATTTACTGTTTGTAGACTTTTTAAAAATGTGTGAATTAGCAGAGTAGCTTTGTTTAATGTTTCTCTTGTATGTAGTTAGCTAAATACAGTAAGACAATATTTTTTTTTTTAATCTGTTTAAAAACACAAAATAAGAACTATTAGGAACAGTAACAGGCAGGATATCTTAACACTCTTGCTGAATCTGAATTAATCTCTCGCTTTGACTGTAGAAAATTCATCAGCCACACTCTACTTGGAGTTTAAAACCTTTTCTCAGCCTAGAAGGCTGAAGTATATACAAATGCGTAACAGAGATGGAGTAAAAGAGTTTTACAGATTTGAGGTGCTGTTGATTTGGTTAGCCACGTGGAGCACTGGAACTCCTCAGTCGCATCTGGGTTCCAAAATTGAGAAACGTGAAAAATACCGGGTAATTTAAAATATTGTTACTCAAGTGGCAAAAATGTTTACTTGCCCTGTTGCGGAACATTTTTCTGTTCACCTGTATCCACTGTTGTGATTAAGAAAAGGCAACAAATGCCAAGCATGGCGTACTAACCAACAGCCAAGCAAAACCATTATTTTATTTTCTCCAATTAGATGTTCAGACAGTTGAATTTTCTAAAATAAATGTTTTGATTGGAAGCACCAAGCTGTTATGCAGGGAGAATATCAAGAATGAAAGCCTTTGTCCAAAACTCAGCACACTTTCTCACCTTCTCAGAGATGTGCTTTGAAAAAGCTAAAAATCCTTAGCCTTGGCAGTTAAGTAGTTTATTGTCCAGATGAGCTTCTTTCCTTGCATCCTGTTTTCTGGTATAATTGGAAGTGCCTTAACAACAGACAATAACTTCATAATTAACTTTTTTCTTCTCTACTCTGATCTTTTGGGGCTAGAATTGTAACTTCTGATTGTTGACTTCGCTGTTGCCTGTTGCTTTTCAGTAATGACTAGGATGATGCAATAGACTGTATGTTTATAAAGCTGAAGTCCTTTCTAGCTACATGTCATCTGAAAACTATAGTGAATTAGGCAGTAATAGAATTCACAATCTTCCTGGCAAGTGGAAGAAATTGATTGGCAAAATACCATGCAACTTAATAGGACCACATTTGAGCTAATGTGAATAGGTGGAAACTGCTAATGAAAACGGTGAGAGTATTGAACAGGTTTTGTAAAGATTATCTAGAAGCTATGGAGGCTCATGAACTGTTTCTTATTCTAACAGTGTGATGCACTTATGGGGAGAGAGGGAAGCAGCCCTATACTGGCTTGTAGAAATAGGATGCTGAGCTGTGGACACAAAGTCCTCTTTCTCTACTCTTAAGACCTCTGTCAGATACCACATCCAGTTTTGAGTAAAGAATTCCAGCGAATTAGTGGTCCGTTGGAAGAGTTGCAGGGGAAAGAAAACAAACAAACAAAAATACTGATTAGCTGTCTACCAAACATAACTTACAAGAAAAGATAAAGAGTTGGGACTAATAAGTCTAAAGAAAAACTACTACACAGAGTTACAGAACAATCTCTTACCCAGGGGATAGGATGAGATCAAAGGACAGATCTTGTGTTAAAGATTGCAGTATTTTTTTAAATTTTTTTTTAATGGGCATGAAAATATGAAGCCCTAGAGCAGAGTAATTGTGAAAGCTGGGGAATCTCCATAATGAGATCTTTGAGAACAATTTGGATAAATGTTAATCATTTTTCACGTAGATGTAGTTGATCGAGCTCTAGAGGAAGAGGAAGAAGCAGACGAGGTAACTTTAAGATCCCTTTCCAGCCTGGTTTTAATGTCATGGAGTGTATCTATATATTGCAAGATGTGCTGAATACAGCCATAGCACTGACCCTTCCTGAAATATTGGAAGATATACTGGAGTCCAGAGTGAAATATCCTTTTTTTTTTTTTAAGAGGAGGAGATTTCCGCTTCTTCAAAGCTCCTCAATTTTTTGAATGAGTGCTCTTCTTGTGCCTTTCTCAGTAAATATTTAACCCTCCACAGCATTCCTTCCATTCACCTTCTGTAGCTGTGTAGCCAGCATTTTAGGTGGCTAACAAATAAAAGAGATGCCACTTGGCCCCTTTCATTCCACTTTTCAACAGTTCCTAGCCTCAGAGCTTGATGTGATTTTTAACATTATCTTTTGAACTTGATCCAATGCCTAAGAAACTAAATAGAGAGGCTGAAGGAAATAATGCAGGTCTGATAGGTCTTTCATACTTACTATTAAGTGAGCTGGTAGAAACATGAAATAATCCAAACTGCTGTATTGGTAGCTGAGAAGATGAGAGGTTTTTAAAAGAAAAGCTGTCATACGGGGTTATCCTAAAAGAGCAGGAATCGTGTTAGCTGCTGTGGGTGGTCAGTGGAGCAATATTTTCTTTTTCAGAAATTGCCTTTTGTGCCCTGCTGGTAACACTTTGTACTACTCTCTCTGTGTGAAGTTGTGTTTAATTCTCATGCTTCTTTGAGCTTGTGGGTTGTACTTTGGAAAATAGAAAAAGGACTGAAGCAGCAGGAGACAACCAAGTATTTAGTTCTGCCAGCTGAGACTGCGGAAGAGAAGAGGCTCCCTCAGTTTAAAAAAAAAAAAAAAAAAAAATGCTAGTAAAAAAAACAGACATGACTCTGAGTATATGCCTCTTTTCAGAGGCAGAAAACAAGTCTGGGCAGCCACTTGGGCAAAGCAAAATACTCTTTATTTGAGACAGAACTTCTGTATGTCTCCCATTTTGTTTCTTCCACAGTGCCCTTCTTTCCATTTTAAAAGGAGACTAAAGATTTTCATGCTTGAAATAATTGAGAAATCTTACTAATTGCTCTCTTTCCTTTCCCTTCTCCTTAATGTAGAATTACCATGGGACAGTAAATCTAATTTGCAGTCCTGAGGGGAGGTTATGTGCCCTGATGTAAAGGCTTTTTTATATGTGACAAAACTGTCAATAATGGTGACCTTCTCAGATACTGGTGGCAGATGAACTCTTGCTGTGGTGTGTCTGACTTCAGCAAACCTTAGAGTGTATTCAGCTACTCAGTGTGCGTTACGGTGTTGGTTTTTTTCTCTCTACAAGTGACAGTGGTTAAAAGGCCCCAAAGAGATGAACATTTACATTCATTTCAGCAACAGCAAGACACTGTGTCCCATGATAAGCTGTTTAATTAAACCTTGCACCTTTTTTAATCTGCAGTTGTATTTCTCTCTGGCTTTTGTTTCTCATCTTGTCTCTGTCTCACCAGTTTCCGTGTTTCAGACATAGCTTCATTTATTTTTATCATGATTAATTCAGTTTGCATAAAGCGTTTCTTAATAAGGATGGATAAAGTATATAGAGCCCTTGTTCAGCGTAAATTTGGATTTAGATGGTTTGTAACTCTTTTCAGTGCAAGTCAGTCTCCCAGTTGTGCTCTTCCCTCTAGCTCCAGAGCCTTGCCAAAGCTGTCCAGCAAGAGCTGTGGAACAATGTGCTTAATCACAGCCCCTCCCTGCTCTCCAACTGCATTTCATCCGTGCCAAAGATGAAACTGCTCTCAGAAACCGTGTTATGGGGAGAAAATGAACAAGGAAACAAAGAGCAGCATTCCCTGGAAGTGTTTAAGCCCAGGTTGGATGAGGCTCTGAGCAACCTGGTCTAGTGGGAGGTGTCCCTGCCCATGGGGCAGAGGGGGAAAAATGGTCAATGCTATTTTGGTCAGTTCTCCATAATAAAATAGATCTGTGTTGAGTAGAGAACATGATTGGTTTTGGTGTGTTAGGCAGTAGTGGAGAAGTCCTACACCAAGTTGTATCTAATAGCATTGAGTGAGTAAGTCGAAGGCAGTAAGTGCCTTAAACACTGTACTGAAGCGTGACTGAATATTGAATTGAAGTGGAATACTGACCAGCTGGGAGATCACATTCCCGCAGAGTCTGAAAGACTAGGATTTTTCTGTACTTTAGTTTCTGATATAGCCACTGAGAGCATTTGTTTGCTTTTTCTTGTAGCTTCATAGTATATAAAATACTTAGCAAACATAAAATCTGAGCTATTACTACTTTCCTTTCCTTTTTTTAATTGGAGAAGAAAGAACATCTATATAAAAGCCAAGACATATGGCTGTTGCACAGGTCACAAAGTGTATATTAATCTCTATTTGTAGACAGTGAAGGGTCAGGAAAGCAAGCAGAGTACCAGAGTTATGCTCCTGGAGGTATTGAGGAGAAAATACATGAATTAGATGCAGGTTCTGGAAAGTATCAGCTTGTCACCGTCTTGGTGCTTGCCCTGATTGGAATATGGACTCTCCTGAGAAAAATTTGGTCTGCGTTGGACTTTATGAAGTCGTATTTCATCAGGTTTTTTTGTTAGTCCCCATCAGGCATACAGATGGTTTCGATTGTTTCTGAGTTTGTCTGAAGAAGGCTGTGACATAAATCAATACCAGAAAACAAGGGAAAGCTCTTTACTTTTTCCCCTTTGGCATAGTTTTGCATGGACTGAAAACTAATACAATATGGAGAAAGAGTGTAAGGGAACAAGAAACTTTATAATGAGAAAGGAGGTGGTGTGTTTTGAAGATGTACCCCATCCCTCACCCTGTAATTTGGGTACTGGGGCTGTCTGGAGAGATAAAGTAGAAGAAATGTGATTATTTTTTAGCCTGGATTTAAATGAGTGCAACCTGATTTATCTTCCTTAAGCACTAGATGTATGAAGGTTTTCTACCCTTTCTGGTCTCTGCGTTTCCCCCAAGAAAAGGTTTTCTTCTTTGTGCGCACACCCAGGTGTGGGGAGCTAGTGAGATTAGCAGGCACATACCATAGGAAAGGTCTGGAGTTACAGCAGACCATATGCTGGAGTTAAGTCCTGTCATTCCTTGCAGACTTTGGGAAGAGAAGGTTGGAATTAACCCTTGAGTCTTGTTGGGGTTTGGCTGGTTTTGTCATTTCCTCTGAAATATTTGCTCAATAATAAATAGTAGTATCCTAGAAAAGTTTCTGTCTAACGCTTCTGTTCCAGGCTTGTCATGAAAACTACTACATAAGTAACAGTGCAGTTTCTTATCTCCTTTTCCTAAAGCACATGGGATGTAGCTGGCAGCCATGTAAGAGCCTAAACATCATAGTCAAAAATAATGTGGCAGGAACTGCGCAGCATGTTGGTGTACCACATGCTGCTTCTTTATTTGCTGCGCTTGGAATTCTTACAGGGAATTTGTCCTCCTTTGTCACTGTAGAGCTTTGCAGTATTATGTCACTGAGTTGAAGGAGTTTACTGGCTTGGTCCAAAATTAGTCCAAAACGTTGCGCTGAAGCAGCCTGAGCTATAGAAATATTGACACACAAGAAGCTGAAGGAGCCTGGAAGCAGAAGGGATTCCAGGGCTCTTCACTTGACTTAAGCAATCTTGGGAAGTTTGCAGAGTTCTGTTAATAATTTTCATTTCACGTCAAAGCAGATGAAACAATCAAAGAGAGGAAACATAAGCGTAGGCAAAGTAATGCTAATGAACTATTTCAAAGATGCAGGGAGAAAGACCCTGAGTTTGAACGATTTGAATTCAAGTTTGTGCATTTTTGTTTGAGAAATCAGCGAAAATGTGAAAGTTCTAAGCCTGTGTGGATTTTCTATCAAATAGTTAGATATCTGGGAATCTTATAGGAAGGATTTTGTGCTGATTTTTCTAATTCCATGTGGCATGCCCTGGATGATTTTGTGACCTGCACATGTAAACTGTGAGTAGAGTGGGAATAAAGCAGTAAACTCATTCAAAAAAGGTTCTCCTTTATGCCTTCAATTTGCAAGATAACCTGGGTGAGTGTGTTTCGTAATATCTGGCTTTTTGTTGCCAGTTATTACCCATGCAATATATTCTGAAGCAGCATAAGGAGCAGTCTAGCAAGAAAAACCGCTTAAATCCTCCACCCAGCATGCTTTGAATGTAGAGATGAGCAGAGTTAGAAATCTCTTCTAAAACTCCAGAACTGCCTGATTTTTGAAACAGTCTCTTCATGATGTGAAAAGCCCCGTAAGCTTGTCATCTCATCCATGATGCCAAGAATCCTAAATAGGTGACGGTGTGTGACGGATGCCTTGATAACAAGTGTTCATCTGGCTGCTTCTTGTTTCTTCCCCCCCCCCCTTCACAGTTGTCTGGTGGGTGTGAGCTGACGGTGGTAATCCACGACTTCACCGCCTGCAACAGCAACGAGCTGACAATCCGCCGTGGGCAGACAGTGGAGGTCCTGGAGAGGCCCCATGACAAGCCCGACTGGTGTCTGGTTCGAACCACGGATCGGTCCCCAGCTGCAGAAGGGCTGGTCCCCTGCGGGTCGCTTTGCATCGCTCACTCCCGCAGCAGCATGGAGATGGAGGGGATTTTTAACCACAAAGGTAAGAAATCATGGGAAGGAAGTGTAGTCGTCAGCAGCATGAGTTTTGGGTAACGGGGAAGTGCTGTGCAAGTGGGAACATTGGTGTTCTGGGATAGCGGGGAGTTCTCTGCAAATGGGAATGTCAGTGTTCTTGTCACTGTTTTGTTTTTTGGTTTTTAGTTAGAGAAAACACAGTGCTTTTAGCAACCTGCAACCACACTGTCTATTCCAAACTAAGCAGCTGGCAATTAGTGTTACGAGAAAATCTGACTGAAGAGAGGGAAGAGATTTAAGCAAATTATGTTTTGGTGAGCGGAATTTGTGTATTGTGTTAGATCAAGCTGCAGCGATAGGAAAATCCCTACCTGTTGTGTGCTGAAAGGGGGGATGGAAGATCTCCAGCATGCATTATCAATGGTTCCTGAGAAATTCTGCAATAAGAAGTCATGACATTATCAGGCTCAGCGATGGGAAGGGTAGATACATGCATTCATGTGCCTTGGCACAGGAATTGACTATTTGGACTTCTCCTACTTAGTGTATTGGGTTTGGGTGAGCTGGAGTTACTGTTCCCCCGAGCAGCTCTTATGGTGCTGGGCTTTGTATTGGGAGGCAGATAAGACACCGGTGTTGTGGCTGCTGCTGAGCAGCGCTTGCACAACACCAAGGCTGGCTTTTCAACATCTTCCCCTGCCCAG
>VWZK01006666.1:46419-139759 GCA_013396935.1 Baryphthengus martii | reverse complement strand
CAGTGAAAAGACCTCAAATAATTCCACAAAACAATTACTCATTCTCAAGTTCTGCATTTGACTAAAAATCAGTAACATATTAGGGAATATGCTAATCAGAATAATGGAAAAGCAATTAGGTGATCATCTCAGTTTTGTTTATTGTGGGCACTGATTGAGGTACGAATTCCTAAAATAGAAGACAAAACAAAACCCACAACCATCTAACAAAGAACAAGTGAATGACCTAATTTAAGGCAGTCCATGTATTTGGGTGGACAGCTTTTAAATGTTGTATTTCTGGTTTCCTAGTGCTTGATTCTACAGCTTCAGTCTTTTTAATATAGATTTTTTTTTTTTTCTTTCTTTGACTATAATTCAGTAAAACTTTCAGAGTTTTGGAATGATTCAAAGAGATAGGATATTGCCCTCTGGAGATTTTAGGTCTGAAAATACATGTCATGTGGCAAGTTCCCAGTGAACATGAGATCTGAGTAGCCACGTGCAGCAGACAGAAGTCTGGAATTTGAGCACGTCTGGCATCACAAGCCTGTGAGAGGCTCAGGCTGTGTAATTCCAAAAGAAATAAAAGGAGATGATAACCATGAGAAGCGATGAGGGTGGCTGTTTGGATGTTCAGTGCTTAGCCTATACAAATGGCTTGATGAAGCCAAGAATCTTGCGCTCCTTTCAGTATCTCTGGAGCCTATAATTTTCATTTCTTTAACAGCTGGTGGTTTTTTTCAGTTGTGTAAAACCACCTTTCATCAGCGAGTACAGAAATGTTGGGTGATATTTAATGCATTAAATAATTTGAAACTATTATTCAAAGTAGGGTAACATGAAAGATTAGTAAAGCAGAAAGTATGTTTAGTGATGCGTAGTTGTGACAGCTGATCTTGGTTGTTCCTTGTCTGTCCAGATATGATTTGTCAACTCTGAGAGGTAGCATTTGATTCCCATGTTAGAATACAGCCCCAAAATGACCCTCATCACTTGCCTACAAGTGTAGGTGTTACTTGTCCTCTTAAGAATGTATATTACTTTAGGGAAAAAAAAAATGCATTCACAGTCTCTTCCATCTCTGAAATTTTATGGCAGTTAAGATAACAAATATTTTTGTTAAGGGTTTGGAGAAAGCGTTGCCCAGAAGACAGGCACTCACTAGGTGGATAGTCATTTAGGGGATTGATTGCAGGTTCCAGACCCCTTGCTCGCTCTGCTGATTGACAAATCTCTTTTTGTAACTTATTTGGGTCATTTAATCAATTTGATGTAAGCAGAGCAGTACATTTTTAAAAATCTAAATCCCTTTTATATTCGGGGGGGGGGAGACAAACAAGTGGGTAGTGAAGAGGTTGAATAACAATTGGTGCACTCAACAAAAAATAAATTACTAGCTTTGGAAGAACATGTTTTTCACAAATAATACATGTAATACATAAGGCAACAATTTTTTTGCAATGATTCTCCACATGTTGTTGGGTGGGGGGGAGAAAGAATGTTCGTATTGTATTATTTGGTGCTTCTCTTTTCTAATGTGGGTTTCTTTTCATTATGTGGTACCTCCTTTTTATATGTGCAGTTCTCTTTCCTTTGTTTACAGGGCATTTACACAGCCATGGAGCTTTGGGTAAAGAACAGGGAACTGGGCTCTAGTATGAGAAAATCGAACTTATAAGCTCAGAAAAATTGGCAGCTATTTAAAATTGTTTGTGAATAACTGTTTAGCTCACAAGTTCACTCTCTTTTCCAAGAAGTACTTTGAGTACTTCTGAACTCTGAGGAATTTGTCCTAGTCCATCTGTAGATGGTACTGTTTGGAGAGGTACAAAGGCTGTAACAGGCCCTTGCTCGTGGACCACATCCAACTACCAATTCATGTTACTGTCTGTTTGGTTCAAAACTTGACTGCAGAGATCTCTGGAAGGTCAGTGATGTCTGAGTAACAGGGTAACATGCCACCTACCACTGCAGCACCGATTTTAGTCTCAGGATACTCTCCTGAACGAGTGCCATAAACAAAAAAAAAAAAAAAAATTTTTTTTCAGCAATTTTTTTTTTTTTTTTTTTTTTTTAAACTATAGTATCTTTAAAAGAATCTACCCTAATAAAGAGTATTGAACAACTGATGCTTTTCGAGACAAAGGTTGATAAATTTGTTTAGGGAGCTGTGTGGGAAGTCCTTTTCTACACCTGCAAGATGTAGAGGAGTGGTGTAGGGCAGGTGTTGCAGGTATCAGAGGTCTTCTCAAATTAGTATGCAGACCTTCTATCCAGGAATTAAGAAAAAGAAAATTGCATGGGTAATCTAGAGATATTTCCCCAGAAAAGAGAGATATTTTATAGCTGAGGCAACAGAATGGAATAAACTGATCATAGAATCATAGAATGGTTGGATATGAATGAATCATAGTAGGGATTGGAAGGGACCTCTGGACATCGAGTCCACCCCCGCCTTGCTAGAGCAGGATAAAGCATTTTTTAATTTATTACATTAAGTAAGTTCACTGTCACACAACTGGAGATGTTCCATTCAGAATATTAATTTTAGATGAAAGGAGATGGAGTAAAGGTAAAACATCTCACGTATGATCAAGAGCTTTGAAAGTTATGGTTGAGAAATGAAGTGCTTCCCAAAACTGTTAAGTAGAGAGAGGAAGCTCTGGGTGGCAGCAACAGCAGAATTTGATCAAGTAAAATGGGTATCCAGTTTGAATCAGGGCTCCTTGTTGGTAGTGGAAGAAAATAAGGACGACTCGGGTGGCAGTTATTTGCTTCCAAGCAGGGAGAGGCTGTAGAAGGGGAAGATTGGCTGTTTTGAGATGGCGAGCAAGCCAAGCATGGGCCATGTGTGAGGAAAAAGGATCCCCACCCATGGCTCAGAGCCAAAGCGCTGCCTGTGAGACTGTCTGAGGCTTTTGCAGCTGCAGGAAATGAGTTAGAGCCCAGGCCAGCAGGGAAAGCAGCTCCTCACCATGAGGAGATGGCTCCATGCTTTCCCTTGAGGCCACAGGGCAAAAGGTGGACACTGTAGTTTCCAGGGATCTGTTTCTGCCACACAGCAGAAAGTGGTATCGAAGAATACATTGTGGTTGTGCAAGATGCTAAATGTTAATCTAAAAGCCCTGTTTTCTTGATGAATCAGTTACCTCCTCGTAAAATTTCCCAATAACAGGCTGTCCAGCCAGATAACGGAAAGCCTTTTGAGGAGCTCATGGGAGGCAAAGCTGAGAAGTCAGTTGGATTTCACACTCCACTCATCTAAATTAGCCAAAAAAAATTATGTAAAAGCCATTGCTGCAGTGTCTGTGCAACTTACTTAGCAGACAGACTTGAGCTTGAGCATAAGTGCAGGCATTTTAACATCTGAAGTCCAGCTTCACAATTATCAGTTGTTTTGGAAGGCTAATAAATCATAAATTTCCATGTAATCACAAGTATTTTACCAGAAAGCATCAGTAGTCTAATAGTGGCAAACAGTTTGAATTTAGGTTTTGTGTCAGTGTGTGTGGTTTTTCAACTATGTCCTCATGCTTCAGTCCAGGTAAATAAAATAGCTGCAGTATAAAGTAAAACAAGAAACCTCTATCCTGGCTTTCTCACCTTGTGGTTTTAGTGGAGTTTGCAGTTAAAAAAATGGTTTGAGCGTAAGTAAACTGAACTGAAATGTCAGTAACTGACTGTGGTCCTTTAAATCATAATCTTTGCCTTGAGCTTTATCAGCTCTATCAGACAGTCAGAGTTCATAGCCAAATTCTAATTCAGCTTTGAATAAAGCCTGTGTGAATGGCTTCCTTAGTGTTCTGCGGCCATAACTACATGAGGCGATTCAGTGAAACTCACAATTTGAATTTTCTGGAAGAGTTGTCTGTAAAGCAGCTTTCTGTATCGTCACAGGATTGATTTCTGCATAAACCCACCTGTAACGCCTGCACTATTCTTTTATGACCTATCAGATATATCTGTATTTCCTCGTGCTGACTCTTATTTGTGAGTGTAATTAAGTGGTTCGTTTGTTTCTGGAATTTTTGTACATAGGTAAGGAAAGCTTTTTCCTCTGCTTAGGAGCTCAATATTACAGCTGAGAAAAACAATAAATTTTACAATACTGTCTTGAATATTCTTTTGGTCCTAAATAGTTGCCCTGCCAAATCTGTTTCTCTTATATATCGTAATTGGAAAGGAAATACCAGTGCATAAAAAAGTTACGGGCTTCAGAACAGATATATTTGCACAGCTGATCTTTAGGAGCTAGAAGGTGGATATAAACCAGCAATTCTGATGGCTTTATGTTTCCCAAGAGAGTGGTTCTTTTGCTTGCAATTAGCTTTTCTCCGACAGCAGTTTCTGTTTCTAACCCAGGGATTGAGTCAGAGCAGAGTACAAGCTAAAATCGTATCCTGCAAATGTTGTTCATATCTTGCATTTGAAGAAAAACATCCTGAAGAGTGGTGTTTATTTCCCTTAGTTGTTTCAGTGTTGAGGGTGTCGTTGTTATCCATATTTTGTTACCCATATTTTGCTTTGGATTGAATCCGAAGATCCACAACCCAAAGCATTTCTCTGCCATCTCTTTGAAAATAAGTAGTTTGTTTATTTTGACAGACTCACCTTTGATGTAGAAGCATTTTATTAATTTTATAAAGCACAATGCCAGGAGGAGATAACACTGTTTTGTCAGGTTGTGAGCTTTTTTTAACCTTTCTGTAAAAAAATGTAAAGTTCATAAGAACTCTAAACCTCGTATTTTTGGCAGCAAGAGGCATGTGTATTGCTATGTAGAGCCTGTTTTAATCTTTTTGTGTGCTTCAGGAAGTTAACATTATTAATCTAAAATCTACTATGCTTTGTTAAGTAGGAACTAACTGAGAAGCAATGTGCAAGAATTTAGTGGAAAATAAAAGAATTTTCCTGTACCTACGTTGTAATTGTTGTCCTAAAGGAGTGTGTTAACTGAGTGTAGTTGCTTCCTGAAGTATCGAAAGCATAGGATTAGAGTTTTCACAATTCTAGTGAAGTGGTGATGATATAATTTGTAGAAAGTGATACCCTTTTCAATTTTGTGAACTGTGCAACCATGTTCTTGTTTTCACTTCAGAGCTTTCTTTTAAATGGGTGTAAAACACGTACTGTGTCACCCAAATAGAAATAAGGTCTTGGGTTTTTCAGGACTGAATTATTATACATCTAAAATTCAAAGCAGATATAAAAAGTGTTCATTATAATGCAGAAACACATTTGCAGAATCATTTGACAGGACATTTTCTGATGTTTCTACGTTTTAACATCTGATAGGCAACGTAGAATAATTAACCCCTGTCCTGCAGAATTTTTGCTCCCTTCTTTCTCTTCTCCCCGTGGCTAACAGATTGTAATTTACAGAAATGCAGCTTGCAGAAGCAATTCCTCCAGGTGCTCTGTGTGGAACTTCAGAATTAGTATTTCTTACAGGGAGTACATGTCCAATTTTAAAAGCATTTATATTCTTTTTTTAATGACTTAATTTGGTTACTAGAACTGTTTCCTTTGAAGTGACTTAAAAGGAATGAATTTTAAGTCAAGAACATAATTCAGTATTCTGAACACTTCTGATGAATATGTTCTTACCCTTTCCTTTTGTCTTTGCATGCATTTCAAGTTAATTAGCTAAGAGATTTATGTTAAAAAGATTCTCAACTCCTGTATGTGCAGTTTACAACTGGTTTCTAAAATTAAACTTGGTTTTAACCAATTTTTTTTTTTTTTTTTCTTCACACCAGCAAGCTGGTTCCTTCTTTCTTTGGAGTGGCAAGGGAAAAGAAAGGGTGTTTTAAATATGGTTGAGGAGCCTACATTAGAAAATTCAAATGAAGGGGGAAAAAAAAAAAAAAGATGATGAAGAGTAACTTGATTAATAAAATGAATGTTTCCTCAGTATGCCTCATTAAGACAGCAAGTATTTTCTCGCTTGTAACCGTTCTTATGTTTTTTCCAGCATCAAGATGAGGAATGGCATATTTCTTCTCCCCTCCCACACCTTCTTAAGTAGTACATGTATGTGGAACAAGATTCCTTTGACTCATCCAAAATATTTTGTTTGAATTATTTGAAGCTGGTTTGTTGTGGTTTTGCTGACAGTGGCTGGGATCCTTCAAGCTGATTTGGCACGCTGCAGTGGTGACTGTGTTGAGGAGTCAGAATTTTCCCAAAGCTTTTCCAGATAAACAGAGAAGACCAGGGACACTGAACATCCCATCACTACTTTGAAAGCCCCCTTCATTCTTGGGAGTGACATCCAGGCTCCAATTCTTTGACTGCAGCGCAGGGCAGAATTAAAAACACAAGAAAGTAAGAGCCAAATGATTAAGATGGGAGAGAATTTACAGTGTCATGTGCTTCTTGGTATTCTTTCTTCCTGTAGGCATGAGCAGCAGCTAGGGCATGTTCTGCAAAACTAGAGACAGGAAGGACTTGCTTAGATCCTGGCCTTCATGACTGGATAGTTGAATAAATGGTACATTTCTCAGTATTTTTAATTAAAGCCTGAGTACTTCAGTGTCTTGATAGCAGTTGCTCTTGACAAATGCTTTACTTAAGATGTAGAAGAGAGGGTTATTAATCACCCAGCTGAAAATATCTCTTTACCCTCAATCAGAAAATATTTTTTGCAGGTTTGCCAGCTAATTAAATAGCCTGCATATTTTGTTAGAGGTGGTAGTTGGGGTTTGGTGTGTGGTTTTTTTTTTGGTTTTGTTTTTTTTCATTTCTTCATTGAAACACCCCAGTATTTTGAAATGAATTATTGGAAATCTCAAATTAAGGATGTTCACACAATTCATTGCAAAATGCAATTTCTGACTGATTCCATTTAAAGTGTCTCTGGCAGCACTGGTAGTAAAAGAACAGGAAAGAACGTGCTGAGTATAAGTTCAAAGAGCCACTGTTGTAAATGATTCCACTCCTTGCAGACCGGCACTGTTAGCTGTGAGAATGAGAAGCAGCGAGGCTGGGTTTTTGGAAACAGGATGAGCTTTGTATAGGGAGCTAAGAAACCAGATCCTAGTGGTGCAGCTGTGCTCCAAGCACTTAAAACTGTGGGCGCATTGTATTCACCGAGGAAAAGGCAAAGTTAGACTCCTTTCAGGATTCTTATCATAGTGTGGGAGCTCACCTTTGAAGAGTCAACCTCAGATTTATTTATCAATGCGTTTTTGCTGTTGTGTAACTTCTGGACTGTGTTAGAGTATTCTTGTGTGAGGTGGAGTGGCTAACTTGGCATACAAATCCTATTGTTGGCAAGTCTGCCCTGATTTATGTATTTATTTATTTTATTGAGAAATGCATATTGTAAATAAAATTCCTAATAGTTTGTGCAATCTTAATTCAGTTCAAGAATTTTAATAGTTAGGGCTTCATGTTGAGTTTTGGCTCCTGGGTCTGGGTGGTCTTTGGTCCTCACAGTTTTGGAAAAGTCTGAATCTCTTTTCTCTCACATGCAGAAACATGACTTAAAACTGTAAGAACTATGCACTTCTAAATGATGAATGCATTTGTTTCATAGATCACTTAAAAACAATGGTTTTTAAATTGAGACATTTAGATGCTGGCAGAACTGGATAAAGAATTCACTCTTCTATTAATTTCAGCTATCTCATATACGCTTCACTCTTAAGATGAAGAAGAATAACTTTGTAGTACTGATTTAAAAATACATGAATTGCTTCTGTAAATGGAATGTCTGGAGTACAAGAAGGGGAAGATTCTGGAGAGGACAGTTTTGCTGCAGAACAGCTCTGAATTTTTGAATGCTGTAATCTGAAACCTTTTTTTAGTAGATACTAAGGAAAAAGAGTTATCTCTTTGTTTCTTTTTCAGGCTCTGAGGCAACTCAAAATACCTGTTTAAAGATGAAATTCAGCATTTTATTGGCTTCCCTTTCTTGTTCTGCTTGTTTTCCCCAAGATGGTGTAAAATCTAATGGGGCCTTACAAAGATCAGGTTGAAATGCTGTTTATCCTTGTTTTAGTATAAGCTAAGTTGTTATTTCTATTACTGTGTAAATGTTTTGGAGTATGAGAAATGCTGTTTTAAAAGTGATAAGGCTCTTTTGCCTGGAATTTTAAAATGTTCATGAAAAAGCCATTGACACAATTTTCACCTGGACGCTTATTTTGGCACAGGTTTAAGAAACTTAAATGTCTGAAATTGCTAGGGGTCTTTGATCCATACTTAGCTTTTAGAAGTGGAGCTGATAATCATCTCCTTTTTAAAAAGAAATGATATAAAATGTATAGCCAAGAAAATTAATTTCTGCTTTACATAGGTAAGATGAAAAAAAGAAACAATTAATTTTTAATTAAGAAAAACGGGCAACAGACTATTTTAAATGCTGTCAAATGTCACAGGTCAGGATATGAGGATTTTTGCCAAGGATGAATTCCTACCAAAATTTGCTGATGGGAGCAGCCGCTGGCAGAGCTGTCTAGCAGGCAGGGAGAGCTAATGCAGGTTAAGGCTCTGGAATACAGGAAAACCCGATAGACCTAGTGGTCCAAAAGAGCTTTGTGATAAAGCCTGGAGTAGACTACAGAAACATATTAATAGGCTGTTTGTTTGGGCTTAAAATGACATGTGTTGGGACAGGTCACTGTCTCGGGTGGAATTGGCAATTGTGAGACATCTTCAGGTGTTTGAGCTAAGATGACAGTGGTACTGAATAGTTTGTCCCTGCATATTAAGATGTTTTGTGATGTAGAACTCGTCTCCCCTTCTGCTTATACTTTGGTAGGAAATGTTGCAGGTCTGAGCCTTCTGTCTTGGACCATAAGAAAGTTGTAGCTCTTGCTCCAGTATATGCATCGAGATGTTTTTCAATCAAATTCTTTACCTGGTACTGACAGTTACTCTGCAGCATGGTCGTGGGGAGTCTGCCATCCCCACTCCAGTGCTGCTGTAGAGCAGTTGCTTTTTACAACAATTCTATACATGAAAAACATGTTGCTGTGGAGCAGTTGCTTTTTACAACAATTTGATACATGAAAAACAACTGCATACGTATCTGCGATCCTTTCTTCTTAACCATGTAACCTGTGAAATGTACTTTATGGAGTGTTTCATGTGCTCATTCTCTCTCCACCTACTTTGATTTACTTGTCAGATTTGTCTTCTGAGAAGAGGAAGGGTCAAAGCAAAACCTAAAAATAACAGTGCTTGATTTGAGTAGGAAAAGGAGAACTTTTTGCAATAGCAAGCTATAAATAATGTGGTTCACAGAGCATTTAAGATACCTTCCTGCATGTGTTTCTGGTATTACCAGGTCAGTTTACATGTAGTAAAAAGCAAAATAAAACTAACCCAAAACCAGTTTTATGTATAGATTTAGCTGTGTTTTAGACAGAAGCTTCCTTATGCATGGAAATATCTATTTCCAAGCTCTATCAATAACTTCACTAACTTTTTATAAATGTTGGTTAAAGATGTGAGAGTCTAAGTACAAGAAGAATGGCTGGATATTCTTTAGCTTGCTTGATGTTCGTGGGAACTGTTGGGGAGTAGAGGGAAGGGATTTTTTTTTTTTTATTTTTTTTTCTTGCTCAACTAGAAACCAGAATCATTTTCAGATGTTCTGTGATTTCATGAGCCATAAATGAGGCTGAGTGGAAGTCTCATTGTAGATGGCAGACTATAAAGATTACTTACCCTGAAGAAAGAGGGTTTTTTCTTTGGCTGCTTCTCCCCGACTCCTGCCACTTAGGAATTCAGTGTCATTTGAAAGTCATCTTGGGTCAGGAGAAAAATGTTGAGGAATCAGAATGAATGATTTCAGTGCAGCAGGCTGTGGAGGAGAAACCAGATCAAAATTTGGGTCGCTTTGCTTAGAAATGGGAAAAAGCAAAACTTTAGTCACAGGTGGGGGATGAGCACAGCTCTTTAGGAGTGCAAACAGGATAATGTGTATACCTGACTTGCGTTCAGTGCTAATGGGAACTCTTCTTGGGCTCTGGCACCCTGTCTGCTCTCAGCTCCACATAAAATTCCTATTTCTCCCTGCATTACATGAATTTGTTCGTGCTGTTATCATTGGTGCCCCCCTCACTGCTTTATTTTCTTCTTTCCGGCTACATGCATGTGTATTTTACAGTACTCTTTGTCCAGTCTCATTTTACAGCTCTTTTTTTTTTTTTTTTTCATGACAATATGATGAAAGCATTTCATTTCTGTTTTTGTGGAAATTTAATCCTTGCTTTGGCTTCATAGCTGTTTCTCCAGTGAATGTAGCTTTTTGTGTGTCGTTTAAAATGAGATGATGAAGCGTTCAGGGGAAGAAAGCAAACATCTTTTTTAGGTTTGTAACGTGTTTAATTACCCCCTCCTCCCCCCAGTTTATGGACAAATGCTTGGGTGGTATGCTAGCTGAAGAATGCATAAATTAATAAAATGAAATACATGCAGTTTCAGTTTACTGAACAGGAAGGCAACTTGATGAACTAGAAATTTATTTTGTAGAACATAAAGTTAAAAGTGAAGAAGGCAATTTAAACCAGGGCGAGATATTTAAATGAATTTATCAAAAAGTGTGGATTTTCTAGTGTTTGGAGTTATTTATTGTTCACAAATAAGGCTCAAGCGAAGACAAAGGTAAGGGCAGAATCTGGGTTTTGCTACAGATGTTGTCAAGGAAAATGAAAGTTCCAGGGCAAGTGCTGCATGGTTTAGCTGACCAGAAAATGTCCATCCTTTGAATTTATGGCTTTAGCTAAAGTGTAAAAAAACCCCTGTGCACTGTAAAATAAAAAGAGAGGTATTAAAGGTTGCCTTTGTGCATTCCAGCTACTACACAGCTTTGCAGAGGTACTGGACTGCATCTTCTCTGAAGGTTGAGAGGGAAAAAGAGCTGGTTTGCTGGATTTTTTGAAGATCAGCTTGAGCTTCAATTAGGGTAGTTACGGTAGAGTGTAATCTGCTGCATCTGGCTATTCCCACATGTGAATTTAAAGCCTGGAACTGTGCTCAGTGAGTCAGAGGAGAGCATCCCTAGAAGAGAGGAGCTGCTCCAACAGCAGGGCAAAGAGGGGGCTAAACCAGCCGGAGAAGATAAGGACGACTTCCTCAATCCAATGGCATCACTCCTAACCCTTTTCTGGGTGAACATCTTCAGGAGAAGCTGTTAACGCATCCCTGGAGGTGTGGACCCAGTAGATTATTTGCAAAACGTGGGTATTGGAAGAGCTGAGTCCTCACCATGTCAAACAGGATTAAACAGATGGACACTCTGGGATCGCTTCACTCTGTAAATCCTCCCTGCTGTGGCAACGGGCAGCCGGGTGGCTGTAAATACTGGATCCTGGATTTAGGTACCTATATGCGCCAGAGAGGTATAACGGGCTGGGGAGGAGGGCTACTTGGCTGGGGAGGGTGTTTCCAAATCATAGGAGTTTAGTAGGATGCTTTCTTTTCTCCTTCTCTTTCCATGTCTACTTTCCCCTCCCTCTGACCCCAGTCAAAAAAAGGGCAGAGTACGAGAGAAAGAACCTGTATGGGGAAAGGAGCAGTTACGGAATCAATCTGCTCTGTAAGCTACTGGGATGCTGTACAGTAAGTTCTCTCAGCAAAAATATGTAAAATGCATGTGCTGCCATATTTAATTTATTTTATTTTTTTCAGTAGAACTGTGAAAGTGAGAAATGGTAACTTTTGCTCTGTGAAATGTTATTAATGGTAGCAGTTTGTTTCCAGAGCTCAGGAGAAATTTTCTTAGAATGTTGCTACTAAACCGAAAAATCATAGGTTGTTTTAAGATCTATCCCTTCTGTTAAATGATTGTTGAGAGGTAATGATTTGGGGGAATAAATCTTGAAAAGAAAGGGCAGTTGGGAAAGATTGGTCTGTGTCAAATTTATTTAGAAGCATCATTGATTCTGAAATGTACTATGGAGGCAAGGTGTGCTGTTTCGAGCTCAACTGGAGGAGCACAGAGATAAGGGTAGGGATGCTCGTGTTCAGCTCAGGTCTTGTTGGCTCTTCTCCTCTTCCTCCTTTGTAATTTTAAGAGGATACAATAGTTGTCCTTGGCATTTGGGCTGTTGCTACAGAACAATTTCATATTCCTATGTAACAGTGTGAAATGTCTTCAGGACAAACGGGTGCTAAGCTTCCATGTCTGGAGCTGATGCTGCTGTCAGGATGCTGCTTTTTCTGCGGCATGTTGTTTGCAGCTAGGTTCAGTTCTTACATACCTCTTGCTGTATACTCTGTGTGTATGCATAAAGTAAACCAGTTGTTATTTGACAGGATCCAGATTGCTGTTAGTGAGTAGACGGAGAGGAGAGGGAGACTGGTAGAAGAGTTGCAAAACAGGAAACCAAGGACATAATGGAAAGTAAATCTTCCAGGGGACATCTGAAGATAGGCTTGTGCCTCAGTGGGATGGGAGTTCCTCAAAAGAGAACAGCGCATCGGAGTAGGAGCCAGAGAGAGTTAAAGTCAGCAGGATATTGTCTCTGATCCCAGCAATAGAGCTGTGTGCTCAGAAAACACCTCTGTGCAACGCAATAAACTCCAAAACCAGCAATTATTCCAGTTTTTAGAAGGAAACAAGTACAGCGTATCTTGGAGGGAGGGGGATGTGAAAGAACTCATCAATTACAAATAATAATTGATAGGCAGGACGCTTTGCAGCAAAATATTTTACAGCAAGTGCTCACCCAGAGCTTGGACTACCTAGTCAGCTGGAGGTCTGTTAATGGCCCAGCAAGTCTTTCCCCTCTGTTGCTTTTCATTCTGCTGTCTTGGCTGGAGCTTACTTGCTTCATTTTTAACCTCTTGTTGCTGCAGTGGTTAGTCAAGCTCAGATCCATCTGTTTTTCCCTTCCAAAGAATTTTAGAAAGCGTGTTTTTCTAAAGTGCCTGGGTGTAGTCGATCCCAACCAGCGAGATGCTTTCCATTATTACCATAAATTAAGATCCTAGACATGTATGAAGTCTTGTTTGGCAAGCACAGGTGGTTTCACAGACATTCTTCATCATTCTCTTTCTGTGTTTTAAAACCAGATGTTGGTGTATGCAGACCATGTTTTAAGGACCTCATTAGCCTTTCGTAAGAGAGGAGCAATGCTTTACTTGCGTGCCCCAGTATAACTGTAGCTATGCCATCTCCTGAACTGGAAGGAGTAACAATTGTATATGCGGTATTTCTGGCCACTGCAAACTTAAAACTGGCAGTTTGGGATTTAGGCTCAATATTCAGGTTGTACCCTAGTGCATGGTTTATTGTTCATGAAAATGTTAGAGTACATGTGCAGTTAATAAATATGTACTCCTGTTTAATTAAATGATCTTGAGG
Source organism: Baryphthengus martii (assembly GCA_013396935.1). NCBI lineage: Eukaryota > Metazoa > Chordata > Aves > Coraciiformes > Momotidae > Baryphthengus > Baryphthengus martii. The sequence continues at coordinate 126,456 of VWZK01006666.1, read as the reverse complement.
TTTTTCCCCCACTTATTCGTGAAGTCTGAAGGAAGAGCACCACATTCAGATTTAGGGAGGAAGAAAATAGGGCTTTTGAGTAATGGTTTGGAAAGAAAATAATGCAACTAATAAACGAGTATTGTATTTTTGCCTTTATCTGACATCAGTTGGAGAAAGCAGCAATGATGCTCGGAGGAAACCAATTCTCATGGTAATTCCAACCATTCCTGTAACTTTAAAATGCTCTGCATTTGGGACAAGTGTGGGTAAATATCTAAGTTGTTTATGGCTATCTGACTAGAGAGAGTGTTGAGTATTTTCAGTCTGAAACAGAATATTGGAAATAATACCATCTTTTTTGAGTCACCCCATGAGCTAGAAGAGACAATAGGATGTATGTGTTTCAGTCCCTGAGTGGATTGTGTAAGTCTGTATTTCACTGGGGAAATTTGAGAGGCAAATCTCATGGATGAAATCCAGGGAATAAATCTGCAAAACCAAAATTTATCTTGACATTATTAACTATCTAGGCGCAGGGTTTTGGAAGAGGAAAGGTGGTTGTAAACCTAGAGAGTTCTCATTTGGCTTTGAAGAAACACATTTGTTATAAGTACAAACAAAAGATTGCGTAAAAGAATGTCTGTGAATCAAACTAGCTTTCTTTTTGCTCTTTTGTAACATTTTGTGATACATCAAGCCTCAGAAATAATTCATCCATAAAACAGGATGCTTTTACTGTAGAGTAATTGTTAGCAAATGGTGTCCAAGAGAGGATAAAAGGTCTCTGAGGACTGGACTCAGAGGATGCAGTGGAAGAGTCCAGTGTTACTAATGAGGTTGTGTCATTCTTGGCATGGATCCACCTCTACACTTTGAAAGTCTATTCTTTCAGAGTCCAGATGAAAGCTGTTAAGTATGTGCTGGATGTGCTTTTCCATCTTCATGAAGAGCCTGCAACCAAAAGTCCCGAAACACGGAGCTCGTGGATCAGCTGCAAAGGTGCTGTTTTCCTGACCTCTGTGTCCTTCCTCACTGTTTTTGCAGCGTGGCTTTTTCGAGTCCTTAGGCTGCAGGGCTTGCAAAAGCATTACCCAAAGGTGCTGTTTCATGGTTAGGAAAAACTGAAATAAGCTGCCAGCTTATTTACCCTGCTCTTGCACATGTCATCCAGCTGCCTCTCTTGTGTCAACGCAACGTCTTCCAGGCAGTCAGGCCAGGGAGTTGATTCAGCAGAAGATGCCTTCCCTCCCACCCCCAATCCCCAAAAATAAAAGTTTTCAGGTGTAGAAGCTTATGCAAGAGAGATACTGATGTCCTTTCGTAACTGCTTATCCTTACTCGTGAGCATAATGATTTGAGGCACAGGTTTTGTGCTCTGAGCGAGCTAAGATCCACAGTTATCCATATTTTCATCTGAACTACTAATCTTTGTCTCCTATAATTCGGATATATCTTTTCAGTCACTTGAAAATGCCATGTTTTCATCCATGTAGCTTTCAGGCTTTGTGAAATACGCCAAGACTGAGCAGCAGTGCAAATGAGATGTGTGGGTGGAGGTAGCCCCAGGCAGCTTTCTCCCTCCAATCCTCGGAAGTCTGCTCCTTCCGCTGCAGTACTTTCCGCTCAGACCTTGTATAAGTACTGCAGAGTCATTTAAAAGGGATCTGTTATCCCCAGCTCCTCAAACTAGCTACTCTGCTCCTAGTTTTAAAGATTTCTCAGAAGACAGAAAAGGAAAATGTATGCTCTCCTGAAGAAAATGTGGGTAGACTCATAATGCAAACAATGTGATAAGGACTTATAACTCCATTTCTGTAACAAGAAAAAAGTGTTTATATAAAAGCATTTTTGGATTTTGTGAAGATGACTGCATTCCTGTGTATTGCTAGGGCAGCATAGTAGAATTTTGAAGAGCTCCAAAAAGATGATGGGAAAAGGAGTGGTCAATGCCAAGAAGGCTTCCCAGAGAGACAGATCCCAGAAGGAATATTAATACAACTTTGAAAAGAAGGGTGGAGTTTGGTTTCATACCAAGAAAACTGTGTCTGCCCTTTACCTCTCAGAGAATACTTTTAACTTAACAGCTGATGCAAAGAGTTTTGCATCACAGTCAAAAGGCTGTATTGAACAGATGGGCTCAAAATGAGCAAAGCAGAGCTGCTTCTACTCCTATTTCAACTTCATTTCCCTCTTGCTGCGTTACAGCTCAATTTTAAATGAATTATTTCAGCGAGGCAGCAGAATAAGAACGAGCTATCGCCTTACATAATGAAAGTTTCCTCTGAGTGCTCATTGTGAGACTAGTAATGAACAATATGTTCATAATGTGGCTTTGAACATGGCCACCAGCAGCTGTATCCATCCACTGAATGTGCTTGTCTACGTTCAGTGAAGGTAGTAAGAACAAACTTTAAATGGTGTGAGTATATTCATCCTACTTTGAATAGACGAATGTATAGTAATGTTAATAATCCTTCCCTATAAAGGTTGGGTTTCCTCACAGAGACTAGTAAATTATGGTTATTATACCACTTGGGGGGTTTGTTTGGTTTTCTTGTATTTGAACATGGGATTGCAGACCTCCAGTGGTTAAAAAACCCAAACCACCCAACATATCAACTACATGGGGTTGTTTGCCCTGAGAAGAGAGCTTCACGGAGATCAGCTGTCTAGATGCATTTTATGAAACGCTGGTGACTCGATGAGAAGAAATTTTTCAATAGAAAAGGAATAGAAGCTAATTAAATTTCTCCAGATAACTTATTTTGCCCCTAAATTAAGGCTTACAGTTGAGTCTGTAACTTTTAAAAAAGCGATTTACTGTAGCAGTAATTATTGTTGTGTACAAGTTGTTATTGATACACATTCCCCACCATCACCACTTTGTGTCCAGTTAAAGCACATGGTAAGAATTCTCTTTCATTACCTTTCAAAAGAAATTTGTTTGCTCTTTTTCTTTCCCTTTTTGTTTCCTTTTGATTCCTACTTCCAAACCAGCTTTGGAGAGCCCTTCTGTGATCCTATCAGATAATTTCCTTGTGGCCACTTCGGCAATATTAGATGGATGGGAGCTGAGAAATGTTTCCACATGTTTAGGTTTACTGGATAAATCTCATTTTTTTGAAACATTTCCCAGTTCCTATTCATCTAATATGGCGGACAAGGCAGTTCACGACATTACCTTCCTCCTGAGCCTTTACTGGGAGTAACTGAAGGAAGAAAAAAATAACTGAAAAGTTGCATGGCAAAATGTAGTGCTGCTTTTTTTTTGTGTGTGTGTGTGCACACTATGGGCTTTATCATGCCAAAAAAAAATTCAGCACTGCGTATGTTTTTCCCAAAGAGACTGTAATCGTGTTACCGAACACGGCAATGCTGGAATCTGGTTTTAGTATTGAGTGTATTTTAACTGCCCATTGAGATAAAATGTCACATCTTCCATTAATTTATAGTTTGCTTGTTTTAAAATAGATCTGTACCAAGGAGTTATCTTTCCCCTCGTAATCTTTGTTCAAGATTGATGAATTTGTGGAGATCTTCCCCTTTCCTAATCTCTTAAAATGCTTCATCCTGAGAAGGCATCTCCACAGCAAGCTGGTATGCCAGTTTTCAATAGCTCTCTGCTGGTCAACCTTGATTGCCAGTCTGTTTGAAAACCCCTGACATTTCCAGTTGAACTGACCTTTATTGGAAACAGGTGCGCTCTCATGGCACTGCTTGGATTATATTTCCATCTGAAGGCGGGAAGTTTAAACTCTGTTCCGTTCCTAATCGGTCATCTCAGCCTGCTCTTGATAATCTACTTGTTGAGGTGGGAGGGAGCTGGGAGGAAGTTGGCCCTCATCACCTGCGCTCCTCTCGTGACGTCATCTGGAGGCTGGAAGCAGCAACGTGGCTGCTCCTTTAATTGCTTTGTCAAATTATTTTTTGAGGGCTATAACATTTGGAAAGAGAAAATGACCAAAATTATTGTAATAGCTCCAAAGCTAAACTCTTACATCATTATTATGAAGCTCATGGCAGAGTTCCTAGCTTGAGATTGAAGTGTTTGTACAGCTGTTGCTAAAGCTGTGGATCCAAACAATTGCTGCTTGTTCCGTTGTGCTTTCTGCTTTGGATCAAGAGGATGGAGGGAAAGAAAAAGAGATTCTCAAAATTGCTGTTGGATTAGTATCTGTATGTTGGTTAACATGTAACTGCAGTAGGTGAAAAGGGAAACATGTATTTTTTAGTACAAGTAGTGTAAAAACTCAGAGGTTTTAAACAGAAATTTTGATCAAGTCATTATTTCTTCTGTATCATTTGTTCCTGTCACTCGATGCTAGCCCTGTGCACTCTCTCTTTGTGATTAGGAACTTTACTAATACACTTGAAGATATGCTTAGCAATTTTTATTAGTATCTACCCTTTGTGTTTGAAAGGATGTTCATTGTCTCATCTCATATTCTATGTTTTGCTAGAGAATTTTTGGAGGGTTTCTTACGAGTAGGAACTTTTTAAAGGCATTTGGAAGGGAGAACAAAATACATACCTACTTTCATCTCCTCCTAAAGGCCACTAATTTGTAAATCCATGGCAGAGGTTCTACTTGCTCAAGTTTTTTTCAAGCTTCTAGATAAAAGAAAAAAATAATATTGGCTCAGCATTTTATGCTGATTTTATGTATTATTGCGTTTTGTCTTGATAATTGTGAAGGTTGTTTTTGTCACTTAAGGTGGTGGAAGCTAATTTCCTCTCTGTGTGTATATTCTCAATCTCAAAAGCACACGGGTAGAACTGTGCATCCCCAGTTTCCTTTTGAAATCAGACTTGTTTCTTACAGTATCTTAGCTAATTTGCAGCCTTTTTTGTTGGGAATAGTGGAAGGTGCTCCAAGATCTGCACAGGATAAATTCCATCCATTGGGATGCTCTGAGTGACTGAGTAGAGGAAAGTGTGGCATGTGGAAATTAAAGTAGCAGATGATACAATCCCACAGCTCGGGAGCAGATGAGCAGAAATTAATTGTGCACTTTGCCCCAGTTAAAATCTGAACCTGCTTATCACAGATCTTGTCAGCGGTTCCCGTTTGCAGTATGCAACACTGAGCTCTCCACCAAGAGCAGAGCCATGGCGTTGCTGCCGCCATCGCGCAGCGTACTTCTTCAAAAGGAGGTTGCATGCAGCGTGCATGAGACAAATAGCTTGTCAACAGCTAGCAGAGCTCTCTGTCTGGTGTCTTAAGAGCCAGCACTGCCTATGAGGCCCACACCCAAAGCTGTTTTCCTTCTTTGGCTCAGACTTCTCTTCTCCCCCGCAACTCGCCACTTGGTTTTGTCAAAGGCGGGGAGTGCTGTAGCTTGGAGCAGTTGGAAGGAAGCACAAGCTTTCAGCTCCCACTGCTTCAGGAGCTGTGTTGTGCCCTCCAGTCAGCTCCTTGTGCTGAGATCTTAAACTAAGAAGCAATAGCAGTCGTGGGGAGTGTACTAGAGGGCAAGGGCCGCCCGTGGCTCTTTTCTACATCAGCCTAGTGTGGAGGCGATGGCCCTAAGCCTGGAGCACCATCAGTCCTGGCACTCGCTGTTCCTGTTGCGTCCCTCCTTCTGGAGGGAGGAGTGTATGGGCCAGGCCTTCAGCTGAGATGGATCTCCTGGAGATTGTGAATATAAAGGAGAAAAGTTCGCTTATAAATTAGAGCATGGGCTTGTGTTCACTAGCTCTTAGTAAACGTGTTCAATCCCCTTGAGCAGTAGGTGGTTAGTAGAAATATGCCCCCCTCTTCCACGGGGAGATAATCATATTAAAATGATCAGGGCACTTACTTTGATCTGTGGAGAGGTAAGAGAGTGACTCAGTGCGCTGACACAGAGTGACAACTAGACTGAGAAATGGTGCTAAATGACACAAATCACAGTATCACAAAGTACCAGGTTGATGACCTCAAGGGTCATCTAGTCCAACCCTTTAAGGTAGAGAAATACAGTTTAAATGATGTGGCCTAGCACTGTGTCAAGCTGAGCCTTAAAACTGTCTGAAGTTGAGGAATCCACCACTTCCCTTGAAAGACTATTCCAAAGTCTAATTGTTCTCATGGTGAAGATGTCCTGCTGAGCACGTGGATATAGCTGTCTTTAAATCTGAGCAAACTGGTGCTCAAAAGAGTGGAGTAGAGATCAAGACTTGTCTGTTAAAATAAAATCCACAAACGGAAGCTGAGATTTGATCTAGTAAGCTTGTGGTTTTCACAAACTGTGAAACTCAACTCAAGCAGCGTGAATGACTTTTAGTAGTTCCTACTTGTGACACAAAATAGATTTCTCTCCAGAAACAGGACAGAAAAACAGCTTGTTGCAAAGAATTAAATACCCCACAAGGTCCCCTCTCCCCTTCTTCTGTAGTGCTGCCTTGTGCTTGTAGTAATATAGTAGATTTAGGTTTGGGGATTTTGTACTTGCGGTCTGGATTGTGGAAGCACAAACAGAACTCCTTCTGTTAACCTGGGAAAGTTTTTGGTTTTTTTTCTGGCACAATATTGCCTTCTTCCTGGTTAAAAAAAAAAAAAAACAACACAGGAGGAAACCAAGTACGAATGCAAAATTGCTCAGCAGTTATAAGAGGATTGTTTTCCATCTAAATTTTATTAGTGTTTACCTCCTAGATAGCAGTTGATACATCTATAGCGCTCTGTGCAAGCTGTAATGCATGTGAAATAATTTAAAAGTTTAAATGTTAGGCCTTGATTTTATATTTATGGGATAGGAAGGCAGGAGAAAATATTTTTAAAAAATAAAATTACAAAATAATATAACACAAGTGTTTTAAACCCTTCAGGCATATTCATTCCACTAATTGTCTCACTCAAATGGACAGTATATTTTTTTTTGCCTTTAAACAGAGATTTTCTTCATTCCTTTCTCTAGTGCTGTTGCAAATAGATCTGTTGGATGACTTCTCTCAATTTCAGAAAGACCTTTGGAAGTTTTTAAAATGACAGTGGCCATCATGGAGGGAGAGTTGTTTTTCTTCATTGCAGACATGCTTGTGAGGCAGCTTGTATCTCATTAAGAGAAGCTGAAGAGGCTTTAGCCTCAAGCTTAGAATTCCAGTCTATCTGATATTAACACGGTCAGCTTTTGATGATTTGGAAGACTTAATTATTGACTACATTCAAATCCAAGCGCTCTGGGCTGATGTCTGTATCAGTCAAAATGAAGACAGTTAACTCATTAATCAGAGAAGATGCACAGAGCCAGTGAACTCTTTGTCTATTCACAAACTGAAAGTATCACACGTTGTATTTCAACGTAGTATGCAACTTGGAATAAAAGGCAGAAAAGGTTTGCTGACCAGAAACGAAGAGTGAGTGTGTTTGTTCCACTCCAAATACAAATGTGATTGAAGGATTTTCTTTTACATATTGAGGACTAGCTGTCTGCATTTTGTGATTTTTTTTTTTTGTTGTTTGTCTTTTGTTTTGTTTTGTTTTTTTAAGAAACTAGTTTCATGACAATTATTGCACTATCTATATCCGAAGCGAAACTCATGCTTCCCAAAGGGCATGGTGGAAATTCCCCTTTGGCAAGCTCAAGCTCCATTGTCTTTAAATGGTAACTGGTTTTATGGCACCTTGTTAAAGCTGAAATACATCTAATGACTTCCATCTATATTCCGGTAGTGATTTACAGAAAATACACAGTGAGGGTAGACTAAAGAGGATACCCAGCAGGAGAGAAATAAAATTCCTGACATGTACAAAAGTATCTGAACAGTCTCATTCATGGCAGATTGATAACCTCCTACTTCGAAAGCAGTTCCCAGGCAGAAAATGTGCATGTGTGTGTCCGTGAACAAAATGAACCTTGCACTCTTCTTTCAAGCTTTCCCCATCTCATTTAATAACAAATGCTGGCTGCGTAGGCGGGCAGGGTTTTGTGGGCTTTTCTCCTTAGATGCTTGTAAGCTGGTTTTGCTTCCTCTGATGGAAGGAAGGGAGGTGGGTAGATGCTTGTAGATAGATGAGGGCTTGCGAAATCACTGAATTCTAGTTGATTCCAACTGGCATATTAAGCTTGCAAGTGCATCAAAGAATCATTTTGGTTGGAAAAAACCTTGAGATCATAGAGTCCAACCATGTCAGCATAGTTCATGCTCGTAGTTCAAACTCATAATGTACCTGCATCAGTTCTTACTGATCAAATGTTTAATTGGTCTTTGTGATGGGTTTTCTGGGCTTTTTGGTCCTTAATGTCCATGGAGGATGGCAGGTCTGCAGTGACAGTGTGACATGCTACTCTGACCAGGTTTGCTTTGCTGATTTTTTTTTTTTTTTTTTTTTTTTTTTTTTTTNTTTTTTTTTTTTTTTTTTTTTACTCCTTGCCCCAGCCCTGTTTCATAATTCAAAGATGGTGAAGTGTTCTTATTTTGGGGTTTGGAGCATTCTGGGTTTAGGAAGTGCAGATCAGGCATCAAACAGATTCAGTTCCGTTACCTGGTAATGGCTAAACGAGCCAGGTTTTTGTAGCCTCTTGCGCTCCTTGTAAATACTAACCCTCTAAAACTAGCAATATGGAAATAGTTAATATGAAGCAGAGTCTTTCAAGTCATCAGCTGGCTTAACATGACTGATTTATTTTTTTAGGGGAAAAAAATCAGTTTATTAATCACAGATGTGCATGTTTCTAGTATTAGGAAAGCAGGGACTAGAATGGGAATTCCTATTTCCTTTCCAGTTTCAAAAATTTGCCTGTTCATTGGAGGTAACTTTATCTTCTAGTTTGAGAGGGTCAAAACCTGTGCTGCCTGCCCTTTTTCTTTAGTTTCAAAAATAAATTTATGGACTCTTAGTGAACCCTCTGACCTTACCACCAGAGCAACATATGTGGTTTTTACGTTGAGAGAAATGGCAGTTAAATGCCTTTTTTTTTTTCTTATTGTGGATATGAATTATAAAACAAAGCCCCATCCATTAGGTTTTTAAAACTGCTTCATTGAATTACAAAGCTGTCTTTACTTGAGCAAATGGCAATTTTATTAAATTTGGTGGTTTCCTGTTGGACTGGTGTTGCTGCGTGTGATCATTATGTGTGTATTGTGGTTTGTTTGTTTTTTTCACTCTCCAGGCTGGCCATCTCTAGGCATTTATCTTTCCCTAAAAGGGAATCTGACACTCACTAGAAAGTTTACTGTACCTGAAACACAGTTGGGGTTAACATACCCCAAATTTATTCCATCTGTTTTGGTTTCAAAAGTCCATGTTGTCCTTGGTTTAAATTGGGTGATCCTTTTTTTCTCGTAGCGTCTTTCAGTGATAAAATAGTCTTGAGCAACCCTGGAAAAATAATTTGTTATGTAGTCATAAAGGAAACGAAGCCAATTTAGTGTTAGTAATCCCAAGCACACTCATCAATCAAACCAAAGCTTTATCCCTAATTACATAGATAAAAGTAGTACATAGTGATGGGACAGGGGGAAATAAGACAACACCCATGTTGCTGTTCTCATAGTGAAGGTGAAAGATTTTTGAAAATGCTTTTATTGAGATATTGATATTCCCTAATGCTTGCATCTGGCAGTGCCTCTGCATAAATATATTAACTCGAGAGCACCTGGACTTCTTCGTGACCGGGCTCTGGGTTAGTAACTGATCACCCAAGGAAGCAGATGGAATGAAGAATTGGAGAATCTGGACTCCTGTCAGCTGGGATGGGATGAGGAAAATGGACAGTCAAGGATCTCACTGGGAAAATACTGGCATGGAATAGTTGTAGAGAATATTAACGTTGATCTGTGAGGCTGCAGGGATGTTTTCTGCAAATGTAAGGAGGGGCAGAAAATCAGATCTGATCTCTAAACAGGCTCTTGGATTGGTATTCTGTTCAAGTTAACATCAGTGATGTTAAATCTCTGGGGTTTTTTGTTTGTTTGGGAATTTTTTACACCTTTTTTAAAATAATTTGATACTTAAGCTGATGCTTTTACGGCAATGCAGTATTTTTATTCATTTTAAGCTTTTCCTTCTTCCCCTGTGCTTCCACACTTTAAAAGTGGAATATAATGCTATCATTTTTGTGTACTACTTACATTTTGTCACTTTAATGGTTCCCTGAAGCCCTAATAATACTTCAATAAGTCCTTCATATTAAGTCACACAGAGGAGAAGATGAGAAGCAGTTATGTGCTGCACACCAAATGAAAAGTAATGCAGAGTGGGAGGATATGGCTAAAGAATGTGCTGCAAAACATGTCTGGATAACATTGTTTTGTCTCTTCTATCCTCTCCACTTGAGCTGAGTGTATGGATTTCTTCCTGGTCTCTTCTCTCCTCCTGCCCACAAAGTCTTGGCCAACTTGGGTTGAGAGTAGGAGTTGGCACTGTGAAAATGCAGGCAGAAATACTCCTCTCCCACAGTTTCAGCTCTGCCTCATCCCACTTCGTTTTACAAGAAATTAAGTAGTTGCTAAGTGGTGATGGTCAAAAGGTTGAGTGAGGATTTGAGGAGATGGAGTACTAGTTTTCTGGGAAGAAAAAATGGATTTATTAACTGCAGGTGTGTGGTATGTTTCTGTAAAAGTAAATTTGACACAATCAGTTACTGCACCACCACGCTGCCACCGCCTTAAAAAGGGGTAATTGTAAAGGAAAGTAATGCAACAGATACAAAACCAGATATGGTACATGGTGAACTTCTGTGAAGGCTTAATTGCTTTTTTTGTTTGGTTGGTTTTGGTTTTTTGTTATAAACAAGTGAATATGCTCCTTTTTATTTGTGGGGAGGGAACCTGTATGAACCATTGTTGGGAGGGAAGAATATATACAAATGAAAGAGGAACTTGACTGAGTGAATGTAACATCTTCAAGCTTGGAAGTCTAGAAAACAAAGCATTTAGTTTCCGCTTTAAGAAACGCCAGCGCTGTTTTCTCCTCTTCTGTGTTCCACTAGCAGAGTAGCGGAAGGTTGTTTCTTGAAATATCCGTCAGCTGATGTTTGCTTTGACTTCTGAAACCACTGGCATCGGATAAAAATTAAAAGATGCATGATATGATAAAGGTAAAGGTAAGTTTGGTGAAAGAGTGGCCAAACTTACTTCTCACAGGGATTTAACATGAGATTGTTTGGGTTCCTGTGGAGAGCTTGCAAACAGTTGAGAGTTTTGTTGGGAGTTTTTTTAATAAGCAGACCACTAGTTTTTTTCATAGCCAAAACCAACTACAGGAACTCTGCATCTGATCTTTGATAGTACCCGTTACTTAAACCCTTGACATCATAGGAGGTCTCCTTACCCATGTACGGCACAGCTACAGCTGCAGCAAGAAGATAATTCTGCAGCTGAGTCCTGATTCTGGGTGACTTGATGACACAATTTTGGATTCCAAAGAAAGGACACCCTTCTTGGAACAGCTTAAACAATGAAGTAAAAACAGAAAGTCCTAATGCTATATTCACATTTGGTGTTTCCTTCCCCATCTCAGTTCTAAGCCATAATTTGCACTTAATACTCTATGGAAACAGAGCAGCCTCCTGTACTTGTGTTAGATCCAAGGCATTTGGGTGTTTACAGTGTAGTGTGTTGCTACATCAGTGTGACCATATTATTCTAGCAAATTTAAACTACCTCTGGTCGCACTGGCAATACGCCTCTTATGGAAAAGCTGCCAGAAGAGGTGACCTGAACATCTGTGTCAAGCTTCAAGGAGGAACACAAGCATTGCATTTGATTTCCAGCAGTAGAGACATTCAACAAAACATTATTTATGTCATCCTTACGTAAGCTATCTATGAAAGTGCACATACAGGCTAAAAAGCAGCATACTTGACAACCTTAGAAGCATCTCATTGATACCCTGGTGGTTGATAATATTCATAGGATATTCATTCATTATGAGAATGAGTCCCTCAAAAAAGTGTGTTTTTAGGAAGAGAGTTGCTGAGGGAAATAGTGTTGTGCTGCACGAGATGAAAAGAAATGTGGTCTCCCTATAGCAAACCAGAGGGTGTTTATCATAAGCATACAGTCCAGTTCAAGTGAGAGGAGCCTCAGTGGGAAAGTAGTGTTGACCTCATACACATCTAACCATAGCTTGAGAAAAGTCTGTCCTTTGTTTGACTACAGAACTTTAGGCATTGTCATGCTGAGAAATGCTGCTCATCCTGTGATTTGAGCAAATGGGCTTTTAAACTTTGATATTCTAAAGAAAACAAACAAAAAACAGCCAAAACTCTTGTCAGACAGACATTTAGTTGTTTGCTAGATTTTTCTTCACCCTTTCCCAAAGGCAGGGGAAATAAATAAATAATGAAAATAACTGGAACATTTGTAATAAAATTCAGTGTTTGAAAATGTGTTTTATCTCATCGAGGCAATTATTTTTACTCTCCATATCCATGCTGAAGGCAGTGTGCATTAAAAGATAAAACAAGGAGAAGCTTCCATAAAATCAGATGATGTATGGAAAGCATAATTCACTATCAAATAAGTATCAGCAGTGGTTAAGTATAAATTATAATTGAGGCAGGAGTGTCTTAATGAAGTGTGACTGTTGCGAGACTCCAAATGGTGCTTATGTGTGGGTGGCCACATGCACCATGGACACTGGTAGGTGTGGTGTCACTAAAGACCAGGTTACTTCAAAATAATCTGCTCGATTCATCCATAAATCCGATTTGCAGTCTGTTACTACATATGTAACTTGCTTTATTTCTCTCATACTAGTGTTTCAGCTTTAAAATGCTCCCCTCCTCCTTTTTCCAGACTCCCTTTCGGTCTCCAGCAATGATGCCAGCCCTCCTGCTTCAGTAGCATCGCTTCAGCCCCACATGATCGGTGCGCAGAGCTCCCCGGGCCCCAAGCGCCCTGGCAACACCTTGAGAAAATGGCTCACCAGTCCCGTGAGGCGTCTGAGCAGTGGCAAAGCAGATGGGCACGTCAAAAAACTGGCCCACAAGCATAAGAAGAGTAGAGAGGTTCGGAAAAGTGCCGATGCGGGCTCTCAGAAGGACTCTGATGATAGCGCGGCTACCCCACAAGATGAAACTGTTGAAGAGGTAAGTGCTCAGGGCAGCTTCCCAAGACATGTTTTTAAGGGGTTTTTTCAAAGAGCTGAAGGTTGTTGGGTGAAGGTTTTCTCCTCAGTTGACTGTCCAGCAGTTGAGTTCGTTCTTGATGCCTGCTGTACTCAGCTTAAGTTCTGTGCCAGGCACAGTTTGTGCACTGAGAGCATTTATAAAGCTCTGTGGAGAAGGACCCCTAGTTGAAAAAATAGAAATGGGAAAGTAAAAAGTTGTTCTTTGGCTGTGCTTTCCTATCCCACTCAGGAAAGCAGTTTTGTGAGTAAAGGCACTTCCTGTTCTGGGAAATAATCAGGTTACTTTGTATTTCCTTTTCTTTTCTTGTTAATGGATCAGGGAGAATACAGGGATAGCTGCTTAAAACACCTTGAGCAAGAGTTTAGAGCACAGAATTGTAAACGTATGGTAAACAAAAGTAATCACTATGCCGCTTCAGACAACATTAAAAAAGGTTTCCTGTGGAAATAGTTTCTGCACAAGTGGAGAAATTTTTGCTCCTTCAAATCAAGAGGTAGTTACCATCTGTCAAATAAATAATAAACCAGTTTTCTCTGGAGAGAAGGAAGCTGTGAACTATTCCAGGTTTTTCTACCAAGGACATCTGCTGAAGGGTTCCCTTCCTCTCACAAACATGTGTTATCCTTCTAATCCTGAATCTGACTGGCGATTTTGGTAGTTGTACGGAAGGGTGATCTCAGATACCCAATTGATTATTTAGTACATTTGGTTTTGTTCTTGCTCCCAGCACATTTTGCTTCATGCTTGGAACGTCGGTGAAGTCATACAGTAATGTAGGGAAAGAAGAGACCAGAGACTTGACAGTGTGGTCGGTTGAGAGATGTGGTTGGGCAAGGAATATTGTCCTCTGTCCTCAAATTTTGGGTTGGAGAAAGAGACCCTCTGTGATGCAGTTGTAGCATTGGGTTGGAAGTATCTTCTTACTCTGCCGTTCTGTGAGTGAGGGAGAACGCAAAAAAAAAATGTATGTTGTCTTCTTTTAAAGATAGTTATTCTACAAGATCAGTTACAGAAAACTTTGGCTAATTGAAATAAAAACTCCTTGTGTAGTTGGAAGGGCTTGAAAAATTATACAAGCAGTCTGCTCACACTGCTTTAAGGGGGAGGGCGCAGAAAGGATAACTGGCAAAATGCTTCATGTTGTAATAGAGGGTTTTTTATATCCTTCAGAAGCCTTGCTATGAGAGTTGATACTTCAGATACAATATTCTTGAGTTTCTGAGTTAGAGGAATGTGGCCTTGACAGAACTAAACTTGGAAAGCAAGCATGGCTTTGTTAACACTCTCCTGTAGGGAATTTAAAACTGAATGTCTTGTCCTCAGTATCTCAATCCATCTGCTTTTGTCATAGAATCCTAGAATGGCTTAAGTTGGAAGGGAACTCAGAGATCATCTAATCCAGCCTCCCTGCCGTGAACAGGGACGTCTCAATTTAGACCAGGTTGCTCAAGGCCTCAGCCAACCTGGCCTTGAACACCTCTAGGGAGGGGGCATCCACAACTTGTCTGGGCAATCTATTCCAGAACAAACACTGAGAACAATCCTTGGCATCTACTTTTTCCCCCTCTCTACTGTGTTTGTAGGATCATCTTGACTTGCTGGGAGAGAGGTGAATCTACAGAACAGACTTAAGACAATCTTCCTGCTGTTGAGGAAGTAACAGAGCTTGAACATCTTGGTTTTATTTACAGAGAGGTCGGAACGAGGGGCTGAGCAGTGGCACACTCTCCAAGTCATCCTCTTCGGGGATGCAGAGCTGCGGAGAGGAGGAAGGCGAAGAGGGAGCGGATGCTGTGCCACTTCCTCCTCCGATGGCCATTCAGCAGCACAGTCTTCTCCAGCACGACTCCCAGGATGACAAGGTAGGAGGAGAAAGCAAAGAAGGCTTCAGTTGTTGAGATAACATCTGTTTGCACCAATTTTTCTCATGTTTCCCAAAGTCTCTGTGATACAGCTTTATGGTAAATAAAAGTCATCACTATGCCACTTCAGACAACATTAAAAAAGGTTTCCTGTGGAAATAGTTTCCACACAAGTGCAGGAATTTTTCTCCTAGCACTTTAAATGTGGCAGCGGGCCACATTTTTACATCTATTTGACTGGTGTCCTGTTTACTGATTAGAATGTAGTTGGTTTATAATCATGCTTTTGGGTCCTGACGTTAAAATGCTGTGCACCAATAAAATTTATCTGGAGAAATTAACAGTTGTACATAACCCTTTTTAGATCGTAGGCTGTTCACCAAGCCCTACTATTTTGGATGCGCTCAGTTCACGGGAAAACAAAATTTCTGTGTACATCCCTTAGCAGAAGGAGCTGCTCACATTGACTCTAAGGTTTTTGTTTTGTTTTTCTTCTTGTTTTTTTCCCTTCTCTTTTTTTCTGGTGGGAAGGGTGCCTAATGAAAAGGTATGCTAAAAAGCTAGTACCCAAACAAGGGTAATAATCCAGCTTCTTTTTACAAGCAGAGGCACGTGAAAATTGAGGGTAAAAAATTTTGCATCAGTAATGAAATTCTGCATATAGGTAGTAACTGGATAAAGGAAATCTTACTTGCATATAGTCTGTTTTTCTTAAATTTTATGATGCTGGTACATTGAGAGGGTTGGTTGGTTGGTTTGTTTAAAACCGTTGTCTTTCAGTGGGAATGCCACTCATCCCTGGAGCTGTCATTTGTAGGATCAAGGTAGCTGGCTCGCTTGCTCTATATGTATTTAATTCCTACATGTTTTCTGAGTTGAAAAAGTGTAATACATGAGTTGGAGTGTTAATATATTGGGAAATATTCGTGAAACAAAACAAGCAAAACCAGGCCAGCCTTTAGACCTGAGAGAATATTTTACTGCTAGAAAGTAATCATCTCCATTTGAGGCTTAGAAGTAGGATCAGAATAATGTTTATGTTGAAATTCCTGCTAAGCTGCCATATTTGCATGTCCCTTCAGTGATATTAAAAAAAAATAAGAATGATATGCAAGTCTTATAAAAAGTTCTCCACAGAAAAATGGATTTTGCTTCTCTTTACACAGCAAGAACGGTTATGTGAAGGGATATGCTTGTAAGTTAGTGTCTGCTCGCTTTTGTATTTCTGGTGCAAAGTCAGACCCTTACTCCAGTAGGGTAAGAGGGTTTGAGTAGCTCTCAATCCCTAGTAAATTTTACTCTTTTTTAAGAGGTTTGCCTGCACCCACTGCAGAAAAATCATGTTGGGACAGGTTTTAAAGTAGCTTAAGCTTCATTCTAGAGACTTCTTAGAAGTTAAAATTCAGCGAAGTTAGTATTATACCATAATTTTTGAAAACTTGTAGAAGGTGATTCTTCTGTGGTGCGTTGGTCTTGTGCAGTATCTGTCTTGCTGCATGGTGGGAGGCAAAAAAGTCCCCTCGTGGCAGCCTGGGAGGTTGTGGGTGCCTCCCTGAAGACACCAAGCTAGAGCAAAGTTTTAGCCAGCAGAAGTCAGTTGGCTCTACTGATGGAGTTACTGATTAATAAAAGGCTTGCAAACAAATTATAGTTGTCTGCCTTCTCGGTGGAGTCCTCCTACACATTCCTGTCGTGTTCAGTGGTTTCTTGGGTTGCTCAGCTACTCTGGATCCCAAGGAATGTCTCCTCCTTTCCATGACCTCAGAGGCTTGGCTTTCATTTGCGCCTCTCTGCGAACATTTGTGCTTCTCCAGGACTCCTATGCTCCATGCTGGAAAGTCCCTGCTTGCTGAATTTCTCCCTCCCCAGTTTGGTGTTGGCTCCAGCAGCATCTCACACCTGCATGTGCTCCATTGCTTCCTCCACCTTTCCTTGTGTTCTGGGCAAGGGGTATATTCTGCTCCCAGAGTATGTATCATCAGGAAGGTCAGCAGGCAGACTTCATCTACGCAACTCCTCCTTTTTCAGATTGCTCAGTATTTGATGTGCACACCGACATGCCGTGCTAGGCCCTGCTGCTTTGTCTGATGTCACTAAAAAACAGAACCATTTTCTCCCCCAAGAGCTCACCTGCACAGAATACCGCTGCCTTCCACTCGGCAGAGTCATTGCACAACTTCATGGAGATGCATTTGATGGCAGTTTACAAGCTGTTTGCCTTTAATTTTTGGATAAACAGTATTAAAGTTTCCAGATCAGTTATGCTGGTGTGAAACTAATTACTTTTTGTTTTCTCTTTTTTTTTTGTTTTTGTAAACTTTTTGGTGCAGCATTATGTTGACTTGTGCTCTGTCTCTGTTTTGGCTCAGTTCCCATATCTTTCCTTCTAAAGTTGTCTGCATTTTCTTTGCTTACCCAACCTCTGTTTTCCTTTCCAAATAAGGCAAATTCAAGGCAAACTCCCTACAGTCTGTGTATTCTGGTTATTTGTATTGATTTAATGGGAAGCCTTGTTACACTTAGGCTTGATTTGTGTTCAGTCATTATACATGCCATTTCTTTGTCTAGTTTGTTGGGAACGTTTACAGGATAGCTTACCCTTTGCTGTGATGTTCATTGTGCTTTTTTTAATATGAAGCGAGGTTCATATTACACCATGATTCCACTTTCCAGTTATTTAATGATAAATGTAATACGCAAACAACTCTGCACATTACAGAAACTGCATTTAATGGCCCTCTCTCAGAATCCTTTCCTGTGAACACCCTTTACCTTCAGTTGTATCTATAAACTGGCATTTTATAGTTTACGAGGCCAGAGATCTTCTGTGCTCTACACAAAGCATTTGGGAAAATGGATGGCACAAGTAACGGTGAGCTCAATTTCCCCTCCGAATCTGGACAATACACCCCAACTCCTTTAGAAAAGTAAATGCTCCTGAGTTACTGGTGCATTTTATTTATTTTTTTTTAGCTTAATGGTGCTTTCTCCTTTAGTTCAAGTCTTCTTGGTTCCTATTACCATTCTGCAGTTGTTGCTTTGTTTAATGAGCAATAAAATAACAGATTGTTTGTTGTCCATTGGTGATTTTTGTAGCTCTTTGTTAGACGTTATCCTAATCAGCAAGGTGAAGGCTATTTCCTTGACATCTATTGCATGGAGGAACAGGAATTTTTATTCTAGCATTTAGCTTCCAAGGGGTTACTTAAAATTTGCAGTTCCAGTTGCCCAAGTTGGAAGGGATGACCTTAGTGTTCTAGAACGCCGACAGTCACTGTCACGTCCTTTTTTCTGACAGAAATGTGAAGGAAGTTTCTTGATCCTTGAGCAAATACCAGGCTGACTCTGAGAATTTTCTTCCTTTGTGTTGTTGCACAGACATCTTCTCGATTATTGGTGCGGCCGACCAGCTCCGAGACCCCCAGTGCTGCGGAACTAGTCAGTGCAATTGAAGAGCTCGTCAAAAGTAAAATGGTGAGGTTGACTGGCAGATGTCTGTGTTGAAAGAAGTTGTGTCTTCCAAGTCTCTCAACTTGCTATGCAGAGAAAAGCTACACGCAATTCACTTGTAAAATGTGCTGTCTGTTTCAAAAGTCAGTTTCTGGGTTGGTGTAGGGGTAGTTTTGTATATATACCCTCTTCTGTAAAAGCACTTGCTGAATAGGTAAATGGCTATGTAGAGAAGCAAAAAGCAGTAAGTAAGAGGGAGGGGAGGTGACAGCAGAAAATGTATGCCTTATTGAAATGAAGGCAAAGATCCTGATAGGCCTTTATGAGAAGAATCCCTGAAACTAAATCTGTAGCAAATCTTGCAAGGTTCAGCAGATAATCCTCGCACAGAAAGCTTTATGCTCTCTTGCTGCTCTTTTAGACAGCATGATAATGATGAAATAGGAGTGAAAGGATCATTTTGCGTGTTAGCAAGTCCTTTCTTGCTATTTAGTGTTTGCCAGCAAATTAAGTAGGAGGAATTTGTGTCAGCTTCTTGACATTTCTGTGGTTTAGAGTTTGTGTGTTTCTGAAGCTGCTTATTGACAAAGAGGAGGGTGGATAGATAATTCTAGGAAAGCCCTCTTTCAGATTCAAAACCCAGCTTGACCCAGTCCTGGAAAAATTGCTCTAGCTGACCCTGTTTGAGCAGGGAGATTGGACTCTGTGGTCTCAAGAGGTCCCTCAGCAATTCTGTGGTTCCCTCAAAACCTTCAAGCCTGACTTTTGCAACATAGACCCCATTGGGATTGGAGAAGTGCTGCTGTGAAAACTAGAGAATTACAGCACGCCAGCCCCATCTTACCAGAGGTTGATATGTCCTAGGTTTGTTCCAAATTTAACCGGCTTTGAATTTCAGAATGAGAAATTTTAATTTCTGTTTTAGATTTCCTCATTGAGAACAGACTTCACTTCCCTTGCATTAATGCGTGAAATAATTACTGCACTCTCTTAGAGTATTAACTTCGCTTTTTAGTTTTCTTGCACCAGAAGGATGCATAGTAATCTATGGAAAAATTCAACAGCCTTTTGTAAATGAAAAGTTTGACAGCTCTTGTTTCTTTTAAGGAGCCTAGCAGTGCATATAACTTAACGATCCATGCATGTAGTCCCTCATGGAGATGTTCTCATTTCACAATTTCAGCCAAGGGTCAGCTTCCCCTGGTTTTTAGGCCAGCCATACCGTTATTGGGTTCTTACAATTTGTGGGGAAAGAAAAAAAGATTACAGCTGAACCCCACCCTGGTGAAGTATGTATGTCTTGCATTAAAGGCTGTATCACATGCGAGGAAAACGTGATTCAGCTGTAGCTTGATCCAAGATGATGTGCTTGAATATAAAAGGTATAGTAAATGCTCCATATAAGTTTGTTCATATTATTTCTCCCATGACTTCTCCATCCTTTATACAAAGAGAAGCCTGCAGACTCCATGCAGGAAAGACAGTGTATCTGGCAGAAGAGACAGGGACTCTTTCCTAGGATCCAAGCTGTCTTGAAGCTCAAAAGCAACATCGACAGTGTATTTTGGCTAGTAAATTGACAGACATTTTGACATATCCTAAGAATGGCACTTCTTTTCCATTACAAAACGTGACATCCAAAGAATCTCCTTTAAAGGTGTCCTATTTATTTCTGAAAGTAATTTGCACATGCCAAAACTAAAGTATGACAAATAATTTAATCTCTGGCAGTGAACACACATCTGAATAGCTTCTGCCATAAAAGTGATCACATCCCGAGCAGGATGAGTTGACTTCTAGCCCTTGTTCCTCAAACCAGCTGAACTCCTTTCTTTCTTTTGCTCTGAAAAAAAGGTTGATGTATCTCAAATGTTATCTGTCCTGGAAAGCCACGTTGTTGGCTGGTTTCCTAGAAGCTCAAGACCTCCTTTGCCAAGATCCATGACGATAACTGATCTCCTGTAGGTTCCCATCTACAGCTGCATGTAAATGTGTCTTGTGAATAAAAGGGGAAATGAACCATTGTTCCTGCCTGTCTTGGTCACCCTCTCAGGCCCTGGAGGACCGTCCGAGTTCCTTGTTGGTAGATCAAGGTGACAGCAGCAGCCCATCTTTCAACCCTTCAGATAACTCCCTTCTCTCCTCCTCATCACCCATAGATGAGATGGAAGAAAGGAAATCCAGCTCCTTAAAAAGACGACAGTAAGACCACTTTTCACTCCATTTCTAACAATGTATCGAAGAGAGAAATTAAATGTTTTTAAAAATGTCCATTTTATGCTGGCAGCAGAAGCTGTCAGTCTGAAAGGAGGAAGACTGTGTTAGGTGTCAGCCATGTAGTCACATGATGCAAATAATTTTTTTTCTCAAAACATTAGTTGCAGTTTGTTTCCTGTGATTTTTAATTTTAGTCACACCTGTGTTTGACTTCCATCGCACGTCAGGCTTAGTTATTCAAGAAGAGGCTGATCTTCAAACGTTCAGAGGGCTATTAGGCCTCAAAAAAACTGATCATTCCATTTGTTCTGTTCCACCACACTCTTAATTTCTTTCTGCAGTAGTAAACTGTTGCCATGGTAAACCAAAAACATGCCTGTTTCAAAATTATTTAAATCTATGGGTAGAAGTAACAGCTCATATACTTAAGAGTGTCCAGATCAGAGACGTAATAGCATTTTTGTTTAAACAATAGTTAAATGTTTAATTTTAATGACCCACGTAGGAAAACACCTGACTTTAGATGAACAGGAGCAAGCTTGCTCTGGTTCCAAAGTCAAAGAAGCATCTTGCTTAGAAAGAATGTCCATTAATTCTTCCATTTCAGCTCTGCTTATCAAACATATATGTCTGAAAGTGTGTAAAAAGTTGTGTGCCATTAATCCTCTTTAAGAATCTGTGTGATTTATTTATTATTTTTTTAAAGGAACATGTGTTTACCATTTTCTTTCCATTGTAGCTATGTGTTACAGGAATTAGTGGAGACAGAGCGAGATTATGTACGCGATCTGGGCTATGTAGTTGAGGTATGTTTTTCATTCTCTTGATTTTTCTTGTGGTTTTGGGGTTTTTTTTAAATGCAATACTGACCAATTGTGTAGCTTGAACCTCACAGTTTTTTCAGAAGCAAGCACAGGAAGAAACTGAAAATGTAGATGTTTGCACTTTGAGTTTTCCCTCCTACAGATTTTTAACATATTAAAAGTATTGTATCAAATCTTACTCCCTTCTTCCTGATATTGTGTACACTTTATTGTTCTTCTGAGGAGTGTAGATCATCATATTTTTAAGACCACTACCTGTGGCCTAATGGTATCTTAGACTATGTGGTTTTATTTAGTACAGACAGATTTTTTAAAAACATTGTAGCTCAGCATGTAGAGCAACTATTCTGGATTTGAAGGAGTTGCAAGGCCTCTCATTGACTTCCTAGTTTCTTCTGTGAGATAAGATCACACATCTCTTTCAGTCTTCAGCTACAAGAAGAAAGTACGTGGGAGAGTAGAGAAGATGCACATGACAGTAAATTTCAGCCTAACGAGGTTCAATGCTTAAACTCTGTTTTAAAGCACAGGAGGGAAAGAGCGAGCAGTATTTTTTATAGTCTTTTTACAGTATTTAAAGGGTCCACTAGAAGGCTGTGAACAGATGGACTTTTGTAAGTAAAACAATAATTCCTGGAGAAAATGCTAGACCCTGAAATGTGAATTTGCGAACTAAAACCAGATCTGGCTAATGGCTGAAGAAAGAAACTGTACCTATAGATCTCTATATAAACTATATCAATGTTACGCTATGTTATAGAGCTTTTCAGGAGGGTTGTTTTTGTGTCCTGAGCAAGCTCTTGTCATGGGCAGTTTGGAAAGCTGCTGGCAAAAGGGGGATCGAATGACAACTCACTTTTTAAATAAGTGAACTTAAAAAGTTACAATGTTCATAGTGAATTTGATTTGGACTGTTGCAGGGTTATATGGCACTTATGAAGGAAGATGGTGTGCCTGATGACATGAAAGGCAAAGACAAGATTGTATTTGGAAACATTCACCAGATTTATGACTGGCACAGAGAGTACGTATTAACTTGAAAAGCTGCTACTGAACAATTCTACCTAAAAAGTACTAGGGTGGCTTTAAGAAATTTTTTTTTCTTTCCTCAAATATTCAGATACAGGGTAAATAGAGTTGGTCTTGTGCTTTGAGTTATAGACACTGTAGATCCAGCTTACAAATGTTGCTGTGAAGATTTACTTTCAACAAGGATGTTTATGTAAAGCCACCATTTCAACTTAGAACCTATAGTATAGGTAGTATTATGTGTAGACGTTTGTACAGTTTGAGGCTTTGTTTTTAAAAGTGTTTTCTCTAAGAATACAGCCCATGGAATCTGCTAGCGGTTAGCGTGGCACTATAAGCACCTCAGACTTTCAGACTAGGAAGGAGAAAAGTTTCAATCAATCTATGAAATTAATTAATTTTTCGTCTTGGCTTGAATTCAGCGTGTCCTGTTGAAAATCTGTAGTAAAATATTACACTGTTGACACTATCATTTTGGACATACGTTAGTAGCCCAAAAGGACTGACAGGGGACACAAAGTTGACTTTGCAGTAAGACCACTTTGCTTTGCAGTGCCCTGTTGCTATAGCATCTGCTATCAGAAAAAAAAAAGTACTTACTCTGTGTACATTCAGCTTCTTTTTAGGAGAGTTGGAGAAGTGCCTTGAAGATCCAGAAAAGCTGGGATCCCTGTTTGTTAAGCATGTGAGTGCAAACACCTTTGATGGCAAAACCCTGTTGCTGCTACTGACCAACATGTTTGGTTATTAAGGATTTTTTCTACGGTACAACACAGTTAAGAAAGCATTGTAAAATATTCTTCACTGGAAGAGGTGGAGAGAGAGCTTGTAAGAGCTTATAAATAAACTAAGTAAATGCTGTAGTTTTTGTCCCCAGTATCTTCTGTGGAGAAGAAATAGAAATGACGGCCCCATTTCTCAATTCAGTTCCAATTCAGTGCAAGGGAATAGTCATGTGATACCTGCCTTCTAATGATATTCTATGATAATACAATATAATATCTAATGTTTTTTATATGATACCTGCCTTCTAATCTCAGGCAGCACGATGGAACATAGAGAACAAATGTAGGAAAAGAGCCTCATTTTTCTTTCCAATTTGAGTGCACTCTAGTGCCTTTTCCCCTCTGAGAATCACAGTAGTGGTTGAGATGCCTCCTTCTTCACTCAGGGAAGGAATTGAGAGTGACAGAAATTAATGATGATTAATTTTAGTCCAACACAGTACCCTTTATAGCTTCATTCAAGCCCCTGTTTTTCTACTTTCCATTCATTTATTGAAAGGAATGACCATGTGATACATGTGGATATTATAACACTTCGGAAGGAAATCAGATGGACAAGTTATCTAGAAACTAGGTATCGAACTTCAGGACACATCAGATATGCCACTAATTGGTCATTTTGCAGGGGGTCTTTGTGTAGAAATACAATTTGATACCTGTTTGAGATGAGGTCTCAAAGTACTCCACACAAGACAGCAGAAGGGCAACTTGCCTGCTAAATGTGATCTTTTGCACAAGGGCACAAGGATTGAAGACAGGCTGGATTTAAGCAGATTTAATGGGTTTCAGATTTTCCCTGCAGTCTGTGTTTGAACGTGATACCAGGATAGCAAAAAAGCGCAGAACAAAACACAAATGAAACGGTGACACTGGAAGCCAGGCCTCATTACTGGACCTAATTCCTAATGATGAGGAACAAGTTGTTTCATTTCGGAGGGGTTCTTGTTTTAAAGGCAAGAGGAGAGGAGGGAATTCTGGCACTGGTAAAATGGGAAACCTGGAGGAAGTAGCATTCCCTGTTTCTAATTGCTGTTTTATTTTCTCCTGGTATATTTGTGAGTGACTTGTCTTTGAAAGGCATCCTTGCTGCTCCATATGGAAAGGCAAGCTGTGATGCTAGTACAGCATCCTCTAGCAAAACCCTATCAGCTAGAACATGACAATTCAGTTTCTGTTCTTAATCTGTGTCCTTCTCAAGCTCCATCTTGTTTTTTTCCTTTTTTTTTGGTTTCCGTCTGTCTTCACTGGTCAGTACTCCACCAGTCTCTGAGCAGCAAAGCCTCCAATGGCAAAAGGATCCTAGCAAAATGCTAGGAAAGATTTTGGAGTAGGTAATAGACACATTTGGTGTGTTTGTGTTTCTGAACTGGCAAGGTCAGTCGTCAGGAATGAGTGGGAAAGGCTGAGGTTACGTTCTCTCTCCTTCTCTTTGTGGCTTTGGTGTTAAAAACACATGCACAAAATACAGAATCAGAGTTAAAAAAATATCAGTGCCACCATTTCCAGGCTACATCACCTGCATCCCCACTCCAAACATTAGCTAATTATTCGCTCCCAATTATTAGGTGATCCTAAACAGATGACTTGAGAGTTTCTTCTAACTGCTCTGTATAGCTAAACAGGAAGAGGTCATTATTTTATTAGAATAATTAACATATTAGGATAATTATAATCTATTAGAATAATCATTAGATTATTAAAATCAAATAAAAAATACGGTATTTCCAATACTCCATCCATTGGTCCTTTTCAAAGGGACCTGCTGAGCTATCTTCTCTAAACACTTGCTGTTTGGGAGTATTTATAGCTGTGGCAATTTTTTTGACTTGTGTTGCCTTTCTAAAATCATCACGATATTCTCAAGTGTGTTTTCAGATCTGTAATTTCTGCATATAGAGATGCTTCTTTTCCTCAATAGGACCTTTTTAAGTTCATAATTTTGAACTGTTGTTACTTCTTAAAATGATACTTCATTTCAGTCTGGCGTGGTTTTTATCCTTGATGATGTGTTGTCCTGTGTCTGTCTTCCTCTAGGAGAGAAGGTTGCACATGTACATAGTTTACTGCCAAAACAAACCAAAGTCTGAGCACATTGTCTCAGAATACATTGATACGTTTTTTGAGGTAAGTTCCAGAGTAAGGATTTATGAAAGGTGACGTGTGTACAAATCAGAAGCATTGCTAGATCTGTTGACCAAANATAAAAAGTCATCTGCAAATGGCAAAGATCCCAACATTAAAAAAAAACAAAACCAAACAAAAAAAAAAAAACAAAAACAAAAACCAGCACATATCGTTATTGTTTCAAATTACAATTTCTTGCCATTTCTGTTCTGATTTCTCAAGTATGATACAGGCTTCTAGAGATATATTGATCTCTGGGGAAAGAAAACTAAAGTTTAGGTACAAGATATTAATTAATCATTAGAGTCTCATCCTTCCTAGCCATAGCCCAGGAGCTTAACAGTGCATATTATATTAAGTGGCAATTTTGGATTATCAAAGATTGCTGTCAGAACTGGGCTATATATAACCTGTGACTGAAAAATTACATCTCCCAATACAATCTTTAAAAAAAAAAAAAAAAAAAAAGATATGGAAGATGCTTAGAGAGGGGAGGGAATACTTTGGAAAAAGCTGAGCCAGGTAAGGGGAAGGACTCCAGCTTTTGCTAACTGAAGATCAGATTCTGTTCTGCCTTTTGCCAATTTCTGCTCTGATAACCATTAATAGTGATATATTCTGCTGTGTTTCTAACTCAACAAAACAAAGTTGCTTCTAACTGAATGAACAAATAATCTTTGTTGTGCAACCTTCAGGATCTAAAGCAACGCTTGGGACACAGACTTCAGCTCACGGACTTGCTAATAAAACCTGTGCAGAGAATTATGAAATACCAGCTGTTACTAAAGGTAAAGTGATGTTGAGATGAATGAATAATGTAATATATGTCTTAACGGATATCTTTTCTTTTTTAAATATTGCTGATACTTTTCCACTCTCCTCCCAAACAGGACCCAGATTTTTGAGCAATGTCACGTTGTTTTCTGAGCATATTCAGATAGTTATAAAAATTGCAGTGAATAGCTTGAGCAGAATTTTGCTTTTTCTTTTAGCCATTAAAGGCCAAATGAACTCAAGTCAGTGACATGGGGACGTTTAGATTTTGTACCAATGTCACATGAAGGAGAGGGGGATCTCCCAACTGTTTTCAGATGTAAGCATGTTATGAGTTGTTTGGACTCATCCCTACTTTTTCATCCACATCTGCAATGATTTTAGTATCACATAAATGTTTACTGGAGAGCAACCCTGTGTATCACAGAGGTCGTTGCCTTAGTAAATGCTCTTGTATGAGCTAAATAAAAAAAATGTGAATAAATCTTAATTTTTAAGAGGTGGAAAGCACCGCAGCAAGAAGCTTTAAAAAGAAAATGTGTCTTCTGCAGCTTGTCATCCTCTAACAGAGGATAACAAATTCAGATTTTCTAAGGTTTTTCTTTGTTGATTAATGAGAAAAGAACTCTTTTTTTTTTCTTTTTCAGGACTTCCTCAAATATTCTAAAAAAGCTAACCTTGACACAACAGAACTAGAGGTACTTGAGACATTTTCTCTTAGTGATTTGAATGCTCTTTACTGTGAACGTCTCTTGTTTTGACCATTGCTCTCCTTTTCTGATCTTGAGAATGTGATTTTAAGTGTTTACTTCTCACTTTTCTGTTCTAAAGCAACCATAGCAAATGAAGCAAATTTTTATGCTGCTAGGTCATTTGGAAAATAAAGCTTTGACTTTTTCTTTGTATTGAACAGAGAGCTGTAGAGGTCATGTGTATAGTACCCAAACGGTGTAATGACATGATGAATGTTGGACGCCTGCAAGGATTTGATGTGAGTTGGCTGGATTTTTGCTTAGAGCTTTTGTCAGGTTCTCTAGAAACTACCCATGCATGTTGTGGGGAGAAGTGAGGCAGGGTGCTCCCTCACTATCTGGTTAGCTGCTGCAAAAAGTAGTGAATGAAAAATCAAGTCTTAGCCATGCCAAGGGCTTTTTCCTGGGAAGTTTCCCCTGTTGTGTCAGTTGTGCTGGGTACATCCTGCAAAATCTAGCAAGTGCAGCTGTTGCTACCCTTCCCTTATTGGCTAATGACTTGCAAAATAGTAAAAGAATTGCTTATCAGTAGCTGATCAGACCTGACTTCAGTAGCGTGGGCAAAGGAGGAGTTGCTATGGTCAGAGTACCTGAGGCAACTGTAGCCCCTCTTATTTTGCTAAGTCTAGAAGAAATGGAAATTGGCTCTTGAAACAGCGTGCGTCAGCCAGACCATAATCACAGGTTCTTCTTGCAAAGCCCTTTCTGCTCTGTGATTTGGGTACGAACTTGAATTCTTCCTCTTTTTGTCACCCTGGAAGACATCAGAGAAATGTCTTGAGTTACTGAGAATAGAGAGGCCTTTAAGTGTTACAAGCCCCAAGCTGCAGTATGAATTGAAAAGGGTGGAGTGGATTTTTTGGAGGGTTTTTTCTTGATGATGTTCATTTTTAGAGAAAGGGCACGACAATATCTTGTGTATAGGAGGATCAATGAATTTATAATGATCTGTGACACTCAGAAATTGGGAAGTATACGAAGCTATTTTGGTATGGGCATTTGGCATGGGCATTTGACATGGGCATCTCCTCCAAAAGGTTGATTGGGGGAAAGAAATTAAGAACTAAATATATTTCTGCTTGCTTCCGTGTTTAGGGTAAAATTGTAGCCCAAGGTAAGCTCCTGCTCCAGGACACATTCTTGGTTACAGACCAGGACACGGGACTTCTGCCACGCTGCAAGGAGAGACGCGTCTTCCTGTTTGAGCAGATTGTCATTTTCAGTGAGCTGCTAGATAAAAAGAAAGGTTTCTCCATGCCCGGATTCTTGTTTAAAACCAGTATCAAGGTAACTGTTGTGTGTGAGTCTTTGCATCCTCTGCACAAACTCTGCTGAGGTAACAGTTTCTGAGTCGGCACAGAGTCACCACCGCACTGGTTATCACCTGAAATTGCTTCCTGCTGACTTTGTGCTCACTCTGGTGATTGATGGAACTCTTTGAAT
Source organism: Baryphthengus martii (assembly GCA_013396935.1). Taxonomy (NCBI): domain Eukaryota; kingdom Metazoa; phylum Chordata; class Aves; order Coraciiformes; family Momotidae; genus Baryphthengus; species Baryphthengus martii. The sequence continues at coordinate 98,150 of VWZK01006666.1, read as the reverse complement.
CCTGGTATCCCAGTGCTTCACCTGTGAAGCATTCCAGAATAAGGTGGTCTTGTACAAAGCTGCACAAGCATTCACAGATAGTCCAGTCTTCAGCTCCAGGTGGTGTGTACAGCACATTGCAAATAAAGATGACAGCTCTTTGCGTATCCCTTAAGTTTCAGCTGAAATCAGTCCAAACCTGCAGGCGACATCTGTAAAGAGTGCCACCTTCTTAGACGTGTTAGCTCTTCCTCAAACAAAAATCATTTACCCTCACTTCAAGCTTTCCCTGCAACAAAACCTGATGCTGTTAGGGCCCACCAGCCCTCCTCACAAAGCATTTTAGGTAGACCCTGCTCCCTTTGATTCACCTTGGTGCTCTACCTGCCCCCTGAGCATCCTGTTCCAAGGCGTTGCTGTATCTACAGCAGAATCAGCACGGGCCAGAGGCAGAGCTCCATGGCAGGCTCAACATTTTAAATAACACAAAGGGATAGTGAAGGATGATGCAGAGCATTGGGCCATCCTGACCAGCTGGAGATTGTTCAGGCACAGTATGTCAGTAAACTGGACACTCATCCTGAGCTGACTGTAATCCTTCATTTCACAATATTACTTTTCTGAAGGAAAGAATGGTCATAATTTGAAGATCTGACTCTGAGCTCCTAAGTAAGAGATTTTAAAGGTACATTTCTCACAAAATTCGCGAAGTAAATACTCTTAATTTTGTGTTTTTCATGAAGGTGAGTTGCCTTTCCCTGGAGGAAAATGTGGACAGTGATCCCTGTAAATTTGCACTAACATCAAGAACGGGCGATGTCACAGAGACCTTTATTTTGCATTCTGCTAGTCCAGGAGTCCGCCAGTTATGGATCCATGAAATTAACCAAATTTTGGAAAACCAGCGCAACTTTTTAAATGGTAAGTGATATCCTCTCTCCAAAAGTTCATAACTGAACGCCTTCTCTCTCATCTGTTGTTTCTTGGCTTGGAAATGTTTTGCAAGTTTCCTTTTTCCTGAGCTAATACAGAACAGTTGGGGGATACATGCCACCCTTCTGCTTCAGAACAGATGCTAGCATTTATTGTAAGAGCTGTAGTCTGAATTTACATGGTGTTCTCTTGCTGAAATTTTCCAAATGTTTTGTAGGAGTGAATGAAGATCGGCACCATCCGTTGAGGTGGAGAGCTTTTAAGGAAATGCGAGCCCTTAAAGGCTAAAACCCAAGTTGGAAATTTAAGCATCTATGCAGAATCTGTTTTGCTTGTGTTATTTTGGTGGCCATTGTTGTGGCATCTTACTGTGGCAACAACATTCAGATTCTGCAGGAGAAAAGTAGAAAACAGTAGCGTCTGCTGTGACAGTGGAAGGTCCTTGCTGTATTTTTGGTTGTCCTGTCTGAATAATTATTTTTAATTAATTATAATGGATAGAACAACCTGCTGAGAATTGGGAGTTGCATCTGGTTTTTTGCAGCTTGGCTGCTGACAAAGTGATCCTAGAGGAAAACATTTCTCTCTGGTTTCAGATTTTTCATCTTTTAATTAGAGGTACAGACAGCAGCTCATGAAGGTGCAACCTAGAGAAGTGACTTGGAGGTCTACAGTATGACCACAGCATTGCTAAGGGAATTTATCTTATTTGAACAGCATTCCCATTTTTTGCCAGTAAACATATCTGTCTTAAACTGTTCCTGTTCCCTTTCCTGCCCTCCTTTCCCTGATCACCTCCCCTCCCACCCTGGTTGCAGCCTTGACATCCCCGATTGAGTACCAGAGGAATCACAGTGGTGGTGGCGGCAGCGGGAGCGGCAGCGGTAACAGCGGTGGCCCCAGCAGCTGTAGTGGCATCCCCAGCTCCAGCCGTAGCCGGCCATCCCGGATCCCCCAGCCTGTCAGACACCATTCCCCAGTCCTGGTCTCCTCTGCAGCCTCGGCCCAAGCAGAGGGAGACAAGATGTCAGGTATGTCCATTCACAATCTCTCCCTGCCACACTACACCACCTCCTTAGAAACTGGCGTGAGCCAGCCAGACAGGCACCCTCCCAGTGCAGAACTGGACGGTCCTCAGAGAGAAGCTGAGCAGATTCCCAAGATGAAAGTCATTGAAAGTCCCAGGAAGACAGCGGGAAACATTTCTGGCTCAGCTGATGGAGCCCAGAAAGACTCGCGCGGAAGCTCAGAGGACAGTCGATCGAGAAACAGCATAGGATCACTGACGCTTGGAAAGCCAAGGCCGGGAGCTGTCTCACCAATGAACTCTCCTCTCTCCACGACTTTCCCTTCTGCTTTTGGCAAAGAAACCTTTCCACCCAGCAGCCCCCTGCAGAAGGGCTCCTTTTGGAGCTCCATCCCAGCATCCCCTGCCAGCCGCCCTGGCTCCTTCACTTTCCCTGGGGACAGTGACTCCCTCCAGCGGCAGGTCCACCGCCACTCTTCACACAGCAAGGACACAGACCGCATGAGCACATGCTCCTCGACCAGCGAGCAGTCAGTTCACTCCACCCAGAGTAATGGGGTAAGAGCGGAGCACCTCTGTCCTGGCAAGCTCTTCTAAAACCTTCCCATGCGTTGCCGTCGCTCTCCGTACTAACTTCTGGCTCTCCGGGGCTGTGCTGCTCTGAAATGATCAACTGTCCTGATACCTTCTGCCTATTAAACACCCCAAATTGTTTTCCTCTCTGTGTGTATACATAGAAACGTATGCAGGCACAAAAGCAACTGCTAACACGCAACTTCTGCTTCTGCTGAATGCGTAGATCACTAAGCTGATACTAACTTGCTCTCCTTACTTTTTTTTTCTGTCTCTAATTTGAAGGCACATAATTAACATGCTGAAGAGTGGCATCCAGAGCACCCTGGCGTGGGGGAGATGCTTTGCAACCAGCACTCCAATCTGACTTGTAGATTTTGGCAGATTGCCCCAGGGCTTTTTTTCCCTTTGACGCACAAACACACCACCGTTGTCCCGTTGAGTTTTAACTTCGTGGAGACATCTACAGAATGTTCCCTGGGCTCCTTGATTTTTATTTTTTTATTAATTTATTTCCCCACCCCCATCTCCTTTCAGCTTTAGTTGATGTACAACATTCTCTTTTTAAATCTGTGTCTGATGGAGGAAGCTTCCTGCAATCCACTCAAAATAGGCCCACAAAAACTAGCTAAAATAACCCTCCTCCTACTACATCCAACACAAATAGTGGCTCCACTTGTCTTTTCTGCTTTATAAGAAGAACTGGTTTAGGACATCCGGAGATTCGACCTTTTAGTGTATGCGCTTGGTGTGTTGCGTGGAAAGCTCGGGGTGCCAACAGAATCCATGGTCTCTGTAGTAACATCCACCAGGAAATACAACCCAGCGACCGCAGGGGCCATGTGCAAATCTAAAGCGAAAAAATTCAAGGCACTTGCTGTGGATGTGGTAGGCAGGCTCTGGTGCCTTTTCTTTTTCAGCTCACATTTGACTTTTCTCTCTCCGAGTGTTGTGTCCACAGATGTTTGGTTTTCCACTCTCTCCCATAAAGTATGCAGTATCAATTTTGCAAGTCACCTAACTTGCCGGACATTTTTAAAATGCATGTGTTTCTTTGTAGAACTGTTTTAACATAACGGAGCTTTCTTGACATCTTAGTTCTTACACTTACTTTTGTAATAGCTTCAGAAGAAAAATAATTAGTGCTTTTGCATGTCTCGTCTTTTTATCCTGATCTTCCTTCAGCTTTTCATTTGGTTTAGCTCTGTCTTGTGTTTATCTTCAGCCTAGCAAAATGCGATGATCAGATAATATCAGGGGTACTTTGAATTGTTTCACAGTTACTGATCAAGATGATGGTACTCTTTATATGCAGAGAAGACTTGCATAATATTAATGTCATTTCATTAAAAAAAAGAGAGAGGGAGAGGCAGGAGATGGTGCTGAGTTTTCAAAACATTTGTATTTTGATACTATCTCAGCAAAGGCACCACTGCTTGTTTTTTATCTTGTAAAACATCTGAATGCATGCCTTCTGCTTCACAACTGTTTTTTAGTTTGAGATCAGTCATAATTCTTCATTTATCACCTCACTTCTAGATAGTACTTTAGCAGGATTTCGCACTACGTTTAACAAGGTTGTGAAGATTTATTTGGATTTAACCATTTATGTGTGTGTATTTACATGTACATATGGTTAAGGTTGGTTACTTGGGGACGTTATCTCTAAGAAGAAGAAAAAGGAATTGGTTTTGCTAGTATTTCAGGAACATGGGAGTAAGCTTTTATATTTTGATTGTAAATCCTCCTCTAATCCCGTAATTGCAGTCAGAGGTCACCAGCAGAACTCACAGTAGAAAAACATTAACTGTGCCAGAGTAGTTACTTCCTTGCAAGGCAAAAGAAAGGGCCGTCTTTGTGTAGTGAGAGTAGATTCTGATATAAACACACTCAGAAGAATGTTTGTCACTTAGGAGTTACCAGACACTTGTTTATTTAACAGATTTCTGTCCTTGCTGAAGATAAGAAATATTCAGAATTTAACATGATCCATCAAGGCTTGACTATTAAAAAGGAATGTTCTGTGACAGGAAGGGCAGTCCTGCAGTTACAGACATTCTGCTGCATGCTGAGAAGTATGTTCAGAAATAGTGCGTGGGGCAAGATTTGAGGCTTAGGTTGAGTTTGCAACTTCAGCCTTCACTTCATCTCCCCCTGTAAGTCTAACAAAAGGAGTTAACAAAAACTTCCTTCAAATACAGTCATTCTTCATCTAGCAAACTGTGATCTTGATTTAAACAGTGACTGAAAATGAGACTGGGATTTTTAGGTTCTACTATTCCTGGTTTGCCTGAGTCAGGGAAAGGACTTGCTAATACACCAGACCATGCAGACATTTCTCTAAGCCAGACAAAATGAGTTCTCCCGCTGGAAATACAGCATCTGGAATTAACATAATTATCCATAGGTCGTTGTGCCATAGAAGTGATAGTCTCCAGCTACAGCTTCTTCAGCTTAGCTACTCCTGGACAACAGAGACCAAAACAGGCACACACACACACACACACATCCCTCATGCCACGTTATCAATAGGCCATCCACTTTGGCTTTAACTTGTTTCAAGAAGGAAATAACTGATTTCAAGTGTAGACCAATAATAGATTTCACACTTCCGTTGTTTAAACCTCATAGGAGGAATGTGTGCAAATGGACAAAAGTAGTCTTACTTTAAAAAATTTTAATTTCTAGCAGATTAATGGTGAGGAAGAGGGATTTTGTTCTGAAAAGTAGTGTGAGTTTTAATATGCACCTGATTAGCCATGATTAGCTTTCTGCAGACACTCAGTGGGGAAACAAACACCAGTTGAAAGTGTTTGATAACCAGCTAACAACACTCAGCTGTCATAGTCACTAACCAGCAAGAAGTGAAATTTCCAGCTTTATGCTGATAATTCAGTGGGCCTGTTTTGCCCAAGAAATGAGTAATTTCTTATTTTAGTAATTGACCTCATCCTGTGCCTTTAAAGTATTAAACATGATGATACAAAGTCAACCAGGGACCAGTCTCGTTATTTTGAGACAGACTGTCCAAAGCCTGTTTTGTTCTTGGGTACCTTGTCGTGTTTGTGGGCAGAAGGCTGGTGTCTGAGATCTGACAGATAGTGCTGGGAAAGACTGTGTGTATTTTTCAGTTTGGGAATTTCCAGTGTTGATGAGGTCATGATTATGATTTTGAAACTGCACCTATAGAACCATGAAAAACTTCTGCTTGCTGGACTGTAGTTTTGTTGCCTGATAAAGATGTGAAGGTTCGGTGTCTGAGCTTGAAAGGAAGAGCAGTTGAGAGGTCTGTCTAACCTGACTCTTAGTTAAAGGAAGTAATCCTGAGTAAAAGGAACGGGAATAAATTTCTGCAGTAGCTGTACCTGAAGGTATTAAAAAATCAAACTAATTTACACAAGATGAATAGACACAAGCATAGAAATCATAGCTCTTTTTCTTTGACTACAACTCACTTAGATGATGCAGGTTAATGTAGCAGGCCAAGAACAGCCTGTCTTCTTCATGACCTTTAAACTTGATTCTTTTTTCCCCTCCTCTTTCTGCTTCCAATTGCCACTTGCAGAGTGAAAGTAGCAGCAGTAGCAATATCTCCACCATGCTGGTGACACATGATTACACGGCAGTGAAGGAGGATGAGATAAATGTCTACCAAGGAGAGGTCGTGCAGATTCTAGCCAGCAACCAACAGAACATGTTTTTGGTGTTCAGAGCCGCCACTGATCAGTGCCCTGCAGCCGAGGGCTGGATTCCCGGCTATGTCTTGGGGCACACCAGTGCAGTCATCATTGACAACCCTGATGGAACCATCAAGTGAGTGCCTGGGAGGGGTGTAGAAGGGGAGGAGGAAGAAAAACTTCCAATATTGACAGACTTTGAACCTTTTAAACCAAAAGCTGATGTGATATTTGAGAAATAAATGAACATCAAGCAGGAGTAGTACTTGAGAAGTCCCTTAGCAAACTTCAAAATACCAGCTAGCAAAAAAGAGCCCAGAAGCACATATTCTTTATGAAAAAGCTGAAGTAGTGTATTCTTCTGGGAAAAGCTGATGAAAGAATACCTGTTTAAGAGCAGCAATGGTTACTAGTTTATTTAAGAGAATGAGTAACCAGGCTAGACACCTGTATTTAGGAAAACAGTCAGAGAATGTTTTCTCCAAGTGAAGGAGATGTCATCAGAGTTCCTGAATGTCTACTTTGAGCCAAAAACCTGTTGAAAATGACTGGTTGTGCTAGGAAGATCTCTCTCCAATCTGCAGTGGAAGAAACTATAACAAAGTACTTAGCGCTACGGCTTCATGTAAAGCCTCTGTGGGCTGTATTTCGTACTGAACATTGCTCAGTTCTATTGACAGTTTGTATTGTCATATAGAAATTCACTATTTGAGCAATGATTTCAAGAAGTACTGAACTAGAGACTAACCTTACTGGTTTACTTACATTTTTAAGTATAGATAGCATCTCTTATAGAATACTTCCTTTAATTTCAGGATACTTTAATACAAGGAAGTAAACTTTTGATGTGCTTTTCCAGTGCTGTTTGAAACTAGAGACTATAACTTATAACCTGGACTTAAAAAAAAAAAAAAAATTATCCAAGTGTAATGTTCTGTATTCAGGAAGTCAACATCTTGGCACACAGCACTCCGTTTAAGGAAGAAATCTGAGAAAAAAGATAAAGACGGCAAAAGGGAAGGCAAGCTAGAAAACGGTTACCGCAAATCCCGAGAAGGACTTGCCAACAAGGTTTCTGTAAAGGTAAATGTTACAAAGCCGTAGTAGTTTCAAAAGAAGTTGTGTTGCTATTTCTTGAAAAGTAGTGTGTGCCAATTCCATGTGAAGGAATCAAGAGACAGCAGTGGTTCTAATTAGCAGTGTTTGCTAAATCTGAAACGAGATATAATCTTTGAGCTTGCAAGCATGATACAGCGTAAGGATACTGTAGAAATATCTGGTGTTCAGATATTTCTTGGATCTTTGTGGGTACAGCTAATTTCAGCCCAGCACTGTGCTTTGTTTTCTACCATTCTTAAAGTTATTATAAGGTTATCAGGACATTAATTCTTCTATTTCTCCTTTCCAGCTTCTCAACCCCAATTACATTTATGATGGTAAGTTGCTTTAATTTTTAAAAGTTGGAGTAAATGTAATTTGGTGAAAACATTATTTGCTTAGTATAAATTTACTTGATATGATTTATATCAGGAACTGAATATTTTCTATCAAGATACACATAGGCTCTTTTTGGATAGCTAAAGGGAGACAGCTAATGAAATACATCATGTTTATTTTTTAAGATTAGGGGATTGCATTTTTGTTGACAAGTCCAAAACAACATGAAACACAAGGACCATATGATGTGTTCTATGTCTAAGTTGGGCTTTGCTGTATTTCCAAAATATCAAGGCTGGGAGTCGGAGCTTCTTCATTTTTTAACTTTCCACCCTGCGGAACATTGCGGGCCTCTCCAGTGCAGAGAGTGATCAGGAGAAAGGTACTGGTCCTCTGAGGTCAGAGCCAAACTGAGTTTTTTTTATCTTAATAGACAGAACTAAACTTCTTGATTTTCACTCAAAAGGGAAAACCAAGTGGATAAGTGAGGTGTTTTGTGTTCCCTTTTGCAAACTGAGCTGGATATAAAGCTCTCCTTGCTCAGCACATCCTTAAATACTTTTTCGCTGTAGGGTTTCCTCATCTTGCCATAAACAGGATGTTTGGTTCACCAGGGTAGGCTTCAGGGTTATCCATAGCATAGCAGTACTGTTGTGTCCCAAGTTCACGCCGAGAAAAATCACTAGCTCTGCATAGCCCCAGCAAGTGACCTAACCGTGGATGTGCTCCAAGGGTAGAGAGATGGGTACCGCTTGGAAATTTCAAGTACCAATGCTAACAATGTCTAATAGAAAAGAGAGAGTACAAGGATTAGAGAAGTAAACGTATTATCTTCAGTTGACCTAATGCCATTAATTTTCTTTTTCCAGTTCCCCCAGAGTTTATAATACCATTGAGTGAGGTGACATGTGAGACAGGAGAGACCATCGTGCTTAGGTGTAAAGTCTGTGGTCGCCCCAAGGCCACAGTTACTTGGAAAGGTCCTGATCATAACATACTGAGCAATGACGGTCATCACAGCATTTCCTACAGGTACAGTAATCTGTGCGTATAAAAAAAAAAAGGAAGAGCTATATTTTCTGTTTGCTCTCTTGGTGCAGGAGAGCTTTTGACTTTGAAGCATCAAGATGAGATTGCACCCAGACATTAATATTTCACAGCTGAGATTTTTCTGGAAATGTTTCTTTGTATGGCTGGGCTACTCAAATGTCATATTCAGTTGATTTTTTAAAAACAGAAGAAAATTCAGCAGGTATTTGTGATGAGATATTGCAGAAGCCTTTGTGATTCTGTCACGATGACCTAGTGCTTGAACCAGAACTGTGTGTTGTGAGGCACTAGTGCCGTGCCGGTCCCTTATTTCCATTGGTAGCAAACCATCATTTTTGAGAAAGATGACCACTTTCAGATCACACTCCAGTATTTTGCAAAAAAAAAGCCTCTGGTTCCTACTGAACATGGCAATATCACTGTCTTCATTCTTGAAACACAGAAATTAAAATTTTTATCTGTGTTCAGCTTTTCTGTGATAGGACTTAACAGACTAACTCAAATACCTGATTAATAAGAGAAATTGCTATATTTTGGAATATTAGAAAATGTTAGAAAAGTTGTTGGCTTTTTTTTTCTGAAAAAGCATTCTTTTATATACAGAAAATGTTATTTAATGAGTAACTTCAGTGTGAAAGAATGTCGTTATTTATGAATTACGCCCTCAGCTCAGAATGATGGGATTTTTCAGGAAAAAGTTTCTCGTTAATAGATTGAAGGCTGTTTCATCTTCTTAAAGGTTGTGTGGTACAGCCGAACTCACCTGTAAACTTGATGGCATGTTATACTGTTCTTTTTTACCTCCTGCTGCTGCTGCTTTTTCCATTTCACTGTGTGTAATTTTCTTTTATGGGGAAACAGAAACATTGCAACAGTTTTGCTGCTGCATCCAGAATGTTGTGGGATTAGCAAGAGATTCGCCAGGTTTAATTCAGTATCACTCATTACTGCTACGGAATTACATCCAGTAAATCATGTTGGCTATGGCTGACAGAGTTTTAGAAATAATAATGACGAAATGTTCTTTGAGCTTGGGGACCAGGGGGGTTGTCTTCCTATGTTCCTAAAATTTACATTTTTTTTTTTTCTTTCCTGAAATTAAGTCCTATAGTGAAGATTGTTGCAAATAGTTTTTGAGGCAGTCACTGAAATGACTTGTAGTAGCTGGGATGGATCCAAGGGAAAGTGATAAGGATGATAGAAAATCTTGGAAATATGCCTTATTCTGGAAGAATTAATACAATATTAGGCTTGTTTTGAGGCTAGAGATGAAAAGTGTAGTGAAGACTTGCCAAGTATTCACATTTGCAAGAGACTTTTGCAAATAAAATTATCTGCTGTTCGTGTCTGTGGCAGATGGTCAAAAAAAGTCCTAGAAAAGAATGGCACAGAGGAATATTAAGTAGACATTTAAAGACAAACTATCAAACAAAAAGGGTGGGTGAGCAGCAAGAAAGATTAAGGAAGAGTCTGCAGAATCTTTTTCTCTTGTGGCCTTACATAGCTTATTGCTGTCTTTGCCCTGGAGCAGAGGGAAAACTTAAGTCCATTTACGTTTCCTTCCATCCTCATTCTTCCAGATTGTGAGGTCTCTAGAGTTGTGGTGAGCTGTGCCTTCTGTATCAAAGGAGGAGCCCTTTCTTACAAGGGATGAATGCTCTGAAACTATAGATGTTAGATGGCTTCTATATGCTGGGAGTCAGGGATGGAAGCTAACCTTTCAGAAAGAACCAGGATGGATGGCTGTCTCCATACAGCTTCTCCTAATCTGAAGGAAGTAGAGGAAGCAGGAAGAAACAGGGGAACTATTTGATTTTCAAAGATATCGGAGCCTGGGACATGCTGAAGACAGAGTGTCAGTGAGAATGTTTTTCTGATAGTCTGTAGGATGCTCCAAGATACTTAATGGGTACCAAGTGCTCAAGTTCTGGTAGACTCCTCTGAATTGGCAGGTAATCACAGAATCACAGAATGTTAGGGATTGGAAGGGACCTCAAAGGATCATCAAGTCCAATCCCCCTGCCAGAGCAGGAACCTAAATGACATCACACAGGAAGGTGTCCAGGCGGGTCTTGAATGTCTCCAGAGAAGGAGATGTTTGTCCAGAGAGAGAGAGGGGCTGGAGAATAATAAATATTGACAGTAGCAATCTAACTCTGACTGATTTCCATAGCTGTACTATGAATATCAAGCTGACAGATGCCTTTGTGTTTCCCAGTGACTTAGGAGAGGCTTCCCTGAAAATCACCAGCGTCACTGCAGAAGACGATGGTATCTATACTTGTGTAGCTGCAAACGATATGGGTTCGGTTTCATCTTCTGCCAGTCTACGAGTTTTAGGTAGGCCTGTCTCATTGCTGGTGGTTTGGGGTTTTTTTATCTAATTACATTAAAAGTGTCTGCTGCTCGTAGTACAGGAAAAAAGAAAACCCTTGCTCCTGGGCATCCTGTTAAAGGAATATTATAATGAACGTTTTCTCCTGTGATGTATTCCGCTCAAACATACGGTGATAAAATCATGATAAAATATGACAAAATCGTATTTTATCATCTGCATTCTTAGTTTAGTCTCAATGAATATTAATATGCTAAGGTGTATCCTTTCTAAAGAAAAGAATAGCATTGCTCCTTGGCTGGAATTATAAATCCCACGGTGTTTAGGAGAACACAGAACCATTTCTTGTCTTTGCATCATGGAGCTACGCTTAAATTGCATTATTTCAGTGCCTGAAGTGAGGCGACCTGGACATTCTGCAAAGATGAAGAATGCCTGTGGTTTGGAGGCAGATAGCAAAGGAAAAATAAAAAAATTACTTGATGAGTTTGGCAGTGTGTGTTTGTACATTCAGCTATTCTTCTCTTAAGTGTTTGGGATCCTCCATATTTAGAAATATGGAAACCACTGGGAGACAGCAAGATACTGGGCTTTCTTAGCATCAGTTGTTACAACTTGCATGTATCTGGGTCCTTTATTGAGAGGCCCCTATATTTATCTATTGGTGAGAATTATTTAATAGATTTTAGATGGAATGACTCTATCTCAAATTGACTCATAGATAATAAGATATGAATTCTAGGTTTGTGTCTGTCCCAGCTGATATCAGGACTTATACAGTTGTCTCAAACCTCTCAAAAATATGTTCTTTCTTCTGTTTTTTTTTTAAAAATGTTGATGTTTTCCTGGAGTGTTGAAACCAGCATGAGTAATGTGTCTCTTCCAAAATTTAATCTGAAATTTTGGGGGTTTACAATCAGTGCTCTGCCTGTTGGTAGCCACAGTAAATGCCTTACTGCCATCATGTTGAGGTGGTGATTATTCCTGCTCTTTACACTTCCTGCTTACTTACCCAAGACAGCCAGTAACTAAGCCCTACGACGAGGATGTTGCAATATATAAAAGAGGGTGAAAAAAAAAATGATCCTTACACTAATGTCTCCTGAAAAATGGAGCTTTTTTTTTTTTCAGGGAGCTTCTACACTAATAATTTTTATTTTTTTGTTCCCCAGTGGAAGATGTATTGTTGATAATGAGGCATAATTTAAGATACCTATTGGTTTCGCTGTTCAACTTGCCAAGATTATGCGTTCCTGTACAGACCTTTCCCCTTGCAACTGAATTAGTTCCACTATAGAATTTGTTCTGCTCTGTTGGCTGGGCTGTTCTGGTGTGTTTGTCTTGCTGCCACCCCGTGTCGTTAACAGGACAGGGTGATTCCACTGACAGTGTCTCAGCCAAGGAAACTTAATAGTCAGGGGAGTAAAAATAAAAAAAACCAACCCTCTTGATGGCCAAGAATCATTGTGAAAATGTGTACTTTAAGGGACTGGTGTAGTGAGTGTCCTTCTTACACCAGTGATTTGGCCAGAATCAGAGTCACAGAAGTCTTGTAAACTACCATCTTTCAGCCACTTTCCTTGGTCTTACTGACCTTGTCCCTAAGCAAGCGTTGACTTTTCAGTCAAAACTAAAATAGAATTTGCTATGTTTCAGTTACTCTGCAACTAGGCTCCAAAATTCAGGCAGCTGTATTTTGCTAGCCCTTCTACTGAGCTCTACTAATACTTCTAATAAAAAAAAAAAGTTCTGGCCCCAGTTTTTCTGGGGTCATCCTTCCCTTCATTCCCCCAGTCCATAAGAACAAAATGAAAACTCTAAAGCTGTATCACAAAGTCAGATTTCAACATCAAACCATGACGTCTTTGTCAATCCTTTGGACTTGAAAGACTTGATTGTAGACAGTTCCTGTGCATTATTTTGTGCAAAGAGTCAAGAATACTCTTTGCCTTGTGATGCTGTAGTAGTCTAAATAAACTGTCAAGGAAATAGTTGATTACAGAGCTAATTTTCTCTCTTGAGCTACAAGAGAATGGACAATATGAGGCCGTAAGTTGCTTTTCAATGTGGACCTGCTAAGCTTCCAAAGAAAGATGATAAAGAAAGTCTGACTGAGGCACATTGTTCCAGAAATCTGTTCCCAAACTGAATATGAAGCCCAAATGTTTCTCCTTCTGCAAACATCTGAAACAATGCATGAGTTATGACAATTCAATTCTGAGGAGGATCTGAGTATATTAAATTTTGACCATGCTGCCTTTCTCTGGTTTTTGTAGGTCCTGGAAGTGATGGGATCATGGTAATCTGGAAAGACAACTTTGACTCCCTCTACAGTGAAGTGGCTGAGCTTGGCAGGTGTGTTCTGTATGCTGATCTTCAAGCTATGTCAAAATATTAACTTCTCATTCAAAAAATGAGATTCTCTTATGAGCCTAGAAGGCCAGAATTACATTGGATTAAATAGAAGTAAGGAAGTGAAAACTTTACCAGCACTAGATGGCACTAAACATATTTAGGCTGAGGTGTCAGAGATTGCGGCTTTTTTTTTTTTTCAAGCATGCTTTATAGTGATTGACACTGCTTCTATAGTGAAGCTCTCCTAAACCTTTTTATTTAGGATATGAAAATTGCAGACAGGAAAAATTTGAAAATGGACAAAATGAGTCACATAGAATAGACATTTGTTCAAGTTAATGATGACCTTTTAAAGCTGGATACTACTCTGACTTGAGTTTTCTGCAAATGTGGTAAACCAGATCTCTGTCACGGGGTTGATTTTTTTTTTTTTTATGCAGACACATATTACAGAAGATGCATGCACTGAAAACTTGTTTATCTCCAAAATCTGCTTTGTGAAGGTAGCTTAGTAGAGATCTATAATTAGATCTTTCTCAGGATATCTTTCAAGGTAAAAGCATGTCCTTAGTGCATCTCTCAGTTAATTCTTTCCTTTCAATATTGCATTCCAGGGGCAGATTTTCTGTCGTTAAGAAGTGCGACCAGAAGGGAACCAAGCGAGCAGTAGCCACGAAGTTTGTGAATAAGAAGTTGATGAAGCGAGACCAGGTTACCCAGGAACTTGGAGTCATGCAGAATCTCCAGCATCCCCAGCTCACTGGCCTTCTCGATACCTTTGAGACCTCCACCAGCTACATACTAGTGTTAGAAATGTGTGTGCACTCCGATATTATCTGTAAAATGCAATCTCTGCAGCTGACTTTCTGGGGCATTTATAGCAATTCATGAATAAGGAACTTACAGATTTCATCAAAAGTTTGAAAACACTCAAGTAAAATATTGCAGTTGTCCAATGCTGTTACTAAAATGTTGAGTTTAATACTCAGAAGGAAACAGGTTGAGATATTAAACTGATAACGTGGGTGATTATCTTAGTCTTAAGGTCCAGGAATTGTTTTCTGTCAGGTGGTTGCACAAGTGCGTTAGGAATGTTGTGATCTGGTCCTAGTCCTCTGTCTTCTAGGTGCTGCATGCTACAGTTATTCCTATAGTCTGTGGCCAGATCAGTTTTCCTTTCTCTTTTCTTTTTCTGATGCATGAGTTAGTGCAAAATAATAATTCTTGTAATTCCAATAGGGCCAACCAGGGTCGCCTTCTAGACTACATCGTGCGATGGGGAAACCTCACAGAAGGGAAGATCAGACTCTACCTGGGACAGATTCTGGAAGCTGTGCAGTACCTTCACAACTGCAGAATAGCACATTTGGACCTAAAGGTGAGGAGGGAATGAATGTGCACCATTCCAGGTGTAAAAACCTCCCTTTTCTAGGAAACTTGCAGCTGGGAACGTAGATCTGTGTAGTGCTTTGAGACTGTATGAAGAATACGATTCTGTGATTCTATCCCTAGATACTTTAGATCAGTCTTAGCCAGCAAAGCAGAAACTTTGAATTCCCCATGCTTTCTCCTTAAAGCCCTGTGGGGTCTATCATGCTGGAAATAATTGCGGACAGGGACAGTTTTGTTTGCGTATTTGTTCATTTATTTATTTACTTACTTTCTGAGAAATTCAGCAGAAATCCATTTCTTTCTCAAGAAACATAAAGAGTTTGTTGTGGAAGAGACGACTTTTCCTCCCTTTCAGCAAATCTGTTTCTCATCTTTGCACTTTGAGGGCTGTCATATTCATGTGAATGGTACCTCTTTAGGCCTCTGTTCTACCCTTTGAATTTTACTTGAGCCATAGGGATTTGATGCATTCTAGTAGGAAAAGCTATATAAAGTCTTATTGTGAGTATTAATTAAAAATTTGCTCTTTACTTTTTTTTTTCCCCCACGTGTATTTGAATACTAAGGAATTTGAGCATTGACAATCATCTTTGTAAGTAGGGTCTCTTTAGCTAAAAGGAGTCATGTTGAGAAAAAGCAAAAAGAGCCTGCATCTTCCCTCCACATACTTCTGATTTCTAAGCAGAACCAGTCTGGTCTGCACATCATGGAGACCCAAAACTTAATTTTTTTCTAGTGGTGTTCATCAGTACTTTGTCCAGTCTCAGAATACACACAGATGAAATAATTAAAACCTAGTTGTAGGTAAGTCACTTTTCTTTTGATAAGATCACAGCTACAGCAGCAGGAGCTTCAGAAATAAAACCATTAAATTAATTCCACTTTCATCTCACCAATAGTAGGGCAATTCTCTTGAAACCACATGCACCTAACAGCATCTTTTGTTACCATCGTCTCCCAGTGGTGCTCAACTTCCATCTGTCCATTAAAGAATCATTAAGGAAAGCTGAATTCTCCTGAAAGCATCATGAAAATTCTGACAAGGGCTTCTAGTCTTTAAATGCAATGAGTTTGTTGTCCTTCTGTCATAAAGCAAATAGAGCAGTTGCTCTATTCACCCTCTCTTTGTCACTGCTTCTCTTTAAGCTTTAGTTCGCAAACATGGGAAACTTTGCAGAGCTGTTATTGTGCAGTTTTATCTGGCAGAGCTCTATTTCCTGCAAAAATTACAGGGCCAACAACTAAAACACATTCCATGCGTACTGTAGTTGGTGAGAAACTGCCTGCTGGTCGGTCTGGGGATAAACCTCTGGTAGGACTGCCTTGGAGCTTTGCAGAACTGGCCTTCAGCAGTAACCAAAGCATCATAGAATGGTTTGAGTTGGAAGGGACCTCAGAGATCACCTTGGTCCAACACCCTTGCCTTAGCAGCTGATCGCTACATTCTTGAGCTGACAAGAGCATCTGGGAAACAGTAATGTTGGAGCATTAAATGCGTGTTAAGCTGACTTGCAAAAAAAAAAAAAAAAAACCAACCATTTTAACTTTTGCTTTTATGTTTTCTAGCCTGAAAATATTTTGGTGGACCAGAGTTCCACAAAGCCAACAATAAAACTGGCTGACTTTGGAGATGCAGTCCAGCTCAATACCACGTATTATATCCACCAGTTACTTGGAAACCCAGAGTTT
Source organism: Baryphthengus martii (assembly GCA_013396935.1). Classification (NCBI taxonomy): domain Eukaryota; kingdom Metazoa; phylum Chordata; class Aves; order Coraciiformes; family Momotidae; genus Baryphthengus; species Baryphthengus martii. The sequence goes on along the minus strand of VWZK01006666.1, from coordinate 81,703 downwards.
GCAGCTCCTGAAATTATTCTTGGAAATCCTGTTTCCCTCACTTCAGATATTTGGAGCATCGGAGTGCTCACCTACGTCCTTCTTAGTGGCGTCTCTCCTTTCCTGGATGAAAGCGTAGAGGAAACTTGCCTGAATATTTGCCGCTTAGACTTTAGTTTCCCAGATGACTACTTCAAAGGAGTTAGCCAGAAGGCCAAAGATTTTGTATGCTTCCTGCTTCAGGATGACCCAGCTAAGCGTCCCTCGGCTGCACTGACCCTCCAGGAGCAATGGCTGCAGCTGGGGAACAGCAAAAATGCGGAGAGCATTGACATATCCAGACTGACTTCGTTCATCGAGCGGCGAAAACACCAGAATGATGTTCGACCCATCCGTAGCATAAAAAACTTCTTACAGAGCAGGCTCTTGCCAAGAGTTTGACCTTGCTTGAAGTTTCTCTCTCATTCTCTTTCACCTGCCAATCAGACTGGAGATGGACTCCTCCTGCCAATCAATCAGACTGGAGTTAAGACTCCTCCTGCCAATCCAATCAGACTGGAGAGATAAGACTCCTTCTGTCAATTAGCTGTTGACTTGAATTTTGAGGCCAGCAAACCCCGAGCCAACCAGCTGCTAGAGAATGTTGTGTGCATTCTGAGGGGGGGACTCACGCAGGGTGGCATGGGAGGGCTGGCGATGCGGACTTCACTGGGGTGGAGGACGATAGCACTGTACTCTGCAAAAAAAAAAAGCAGTCATGAGCGATATAGTAACAGTATTTTATTCAGGTTTCTGAAAAAAAAAAAAAGTAAAAAAAATAGTTTTTTTAATAAACAAGAGTTGAATTTTGCAAGTGAACTTAACTACCATTTTCAAGATTTATTCAAGGAAGAAAATGCCTATGTTCAAAGCACTGGTGTTAAAACAAAAAAAATGAAATCATGCCTGGAGAAGACTCACCAAAACGGCTGCCCATTGCTAACAGCCTCCATTTATACCATCTGGTTTTCAGTTGGTCCTAGAGCTTTCCAGTTGCCTCGCCTGTGTGTATCTCACGTAGCAGTGCACTGAGATCAGACTCTGCTTTTAAGTGCATCCAACCTCAAAGTTTTTGCATACAAATAGAATGAATCGTTTCGCTCTGATAAAATGTAGGCCTTACTTGTATATAGACTGTTACCTGCCTTTGGTCTATAATTTTTATTTTTTTTTCTCACCTCCTTGCTCCCTCCCTTTATCCTTCTTTTTTTTTTTTCTTTTTACTTTTTTCCTAACTGGTGGTACACCACTGTGCGGGTCTTTGGTTTGGGACAGTCCTCGCTGTCCCCTTAAGAAAAGGACTTCAGGTTGGTGCCCAGCTTTGCCGACCCGATTGTCAAGCAGTATCCAGCAGGATGGAAATACTGTAAATGCACTCATTTGGGATTTTTGTTTTCTTTCATATCATGTGCAATGTTGTGGCTTTAACATTTTATGCAACTATTTATGAGGACCTCTGTTGTAACTGTAATAAATATCTAGAAAAAGCACATACTTAGTATGGTGAGCTTTATGGTTTTGTTTTTGGGGGGGAAGGGGGGTTTCTGGGTGGGCAGGAGGTGGGTGTGTTGTACCACACTGTCGTTATTAGTTTTAAGGTGAGGGTTAGCATAGAATTTAGTCAAGACTAGTTGGTTTTAAGCATTGTTCAAAAAAAAAAAAAAAGAAGAGGGAGAGATTTCATATCCCAAATCTGAAACTGGTAAAGAAGTAGGGTGACACTTTTTAAAATTTTATTATTATATTCAAAATGCCAAAGTCTGACTTTCCCAAAATCAGTCTCGACCCTTAAATACTTTTTAGAATTTTCAAATCTCTGTTTACTTCTTCCTGTGAAATGAAAAAATGGATTTTGTGCTTTTTGGTGAAGAATACATTCAGAAAGTAGTGGCCAGATGACGAGAATCTGGCACGTCATGTAATTTGTCTTAGTAACTGTTTTTAAGGTTGAAGTAATATTAATGTGAGCTATTTAAAAAGAGAGAGATGATTTTCTGACTTCATTATGGGTGTGTTGTCATCTGTGTTTGTGTGAAATGCCATGTTTAAAGACACCAAGCCAACATCCCACAATAGTTAAGATAAATGGGTCTTAAGCCATAACCTGGCTTGGGTTAGACTTGAGCTTTGTGGCTTCCACTGTATTCTATTTGTACTCTGCTTTTTCTTTTTTTTTTTTTTTTTTTTTTTTTTTAATTGTTATTTTGGGTTTTTTTGTAAAGTTGTACAGAAACTTTTTAAAAGAAAACAACTGACTTCGAAACTGGATGTGTATTCGTACCAACCTCATATCATTATGTTTGTGTATTATTTTCCTTTATTGTTTTAGTTAAATTTTTGCTTTATTTTGCATGTATATTTCTTTGTACAGTGACCTTACGTGTTTACACAGTATGATGTGATGTAAATATTTTATTTTGCCATCAGTTATTTTGAAAAAAAAAAATTAAACATATTTGACATATTTGTCTGATCTCTTGCTTTAAGGAGTTTGAAAGTTTAGGTTTGGTTATATTTTAAATTGGCTCTGTATTTAAAAAAGGAAAAAAGTACATTATTTTACTGCCATAAAATTCATTTTAACTTGCAATGCTGTATCTTTCTTTCATGGCTTACAAAATAATATTTACCTTTGCTCTAAGTGTTGAGTGCTTTGTAGTGTCATGATTGTTTTTATATAAAACATGCACAACTCTCTATACTGTGGAAATTCATTATAGTCTTTATTAGCTGGTAAACTTTGACCAGCAGAGTTTTCTACCAGATATTCTCAGCTAAAGACGAAAGAGTCATATTTCAGTTTCATGTTACACTGGGGAGCAGATTTCCCACGTATTTTTTAAGACATTCCAGATTCATTATGAAGAAAAGTTCCTTTTGACTGCAAAGACCTGGGGTTCACAGCTAAACTTTGTCCGTGTCCTGTAAGGGATGAAGCAGGGAAGTTTTCCAGTGTGTACATTTCACTCTCTGCCTTTTCTGCAATCATTAATCCATTTGAAATTTAAAATGAAGTGAAAGGTCAGGGAACAACACAGAGTGTTTATGCTTTTCTCTGCATTGTATACAGGAATTTTTTTTCCACTTCTTTTTCTGCTATTGCCTGTTGAGTCATGAAACAGTCCCTTTATTTCTCACAATTTACCACTGACAGAGACTTTTTAAATTGAGAGAGACACAAAATATTCAGGAAGGATGTACTGCCGAGGGTGAGCCACTGGAAGCTTTTTCCACGACAGGGAAATTGATGGCAACATGCTCCGTAGATCCTGGAGCTTGGGGAGGTTTTCCCAAATGCTATATAGAGGTTACTTTGCTATAAATCATCCTCATTCTCAGATGAGATTATTAATGTGTTGATGAATACATAAAAAAATATAATTGTTTGTTGATCTGTTTTTTTTCTCCAAATCCAGAAGCACGTTCTGGCCAGGGTGCAACAGCGATCCTCCAGAATAACACAGCAAAAGCGTCTGACTTCCTGAAAAGATTTCAGTACCTGTGCAGACTCAATTGGTAGTAGAAGACGTCTGAAAATATAATTGTCAGGAAACATTAAAACCCCACTGGGTGAGGGAGTCCCATCAAAAAGAGGCAATGAATGTAACCCAGGGGAAAACCAATGGCTGGCAGGAGTTTAAGCTCCTTGGTTCCCAAAATCTTAAGAGGAATGAAGACAGGACTATATGTAACCAGCATCTGCAGGTAGCAAAATCTATGAGTAGCTGGTATTTGGGTGAAATATTTGGTCAACCAGTCTCTGCTGCGAACAGGAGTGGATTTGTGTGCTAGAGATTAGTGCAGGGAGTGTTGCCACATCTGCTCCGCTCCAGACAAGCTAAGCTTTATGTACCCTTTCCATGGGTACATCAGCTGGCTGCAGGTATGTCACTAATTTCCCTGCTCTAGGGATTCAGCTTCATTTGGATGTCAGTAGAACCCAGGTAAGACCGAGTTTGTTTCTTTCTTTAAACCAGCTCCAGGTTTTACAGTGGGTTTTTTTGGTCAGAGCTACTGCTTTATCCCTCAGGCAAATGACTTCTGAATTGTTAGTTTTCTGAAATTCAATCTTGATGGGGGTTATACTAAAGAGCAGCGGGTTTTGCATCTGTAGAAGTTGTATTTTCAGTGCTTTTTGCACATTCACATCTGCTGAAGCTGTCAAGGCGAAAGGCTTTTTCTGCAATGCAAGGGCACGATGATCTTGCAGCACTACAAAGGAGCTGGTGCCCGCTGTCCTCCTTCCTTCCTGGCAGCCAAAGGCATATACCCAGCACCTCGGGCTTCACATGTCTGGCAGCCACCTCAGCGTTTTCCAAGTAAATGCACTCGGTCGTCCTCTGTGCCATGCTGTCGCATCGAGCATCAGTGCAAGACTGAGATCGGCCGTCTCGCCGACCTGCTCGCAGGAACTCAGAGCCTCGTGAGTAGGATCAGGAGAATGTGCTCCCTTTGTGACATCTTGGTTCTCAAAACGGGGATGCTTTGCATCTCCTCTAATTCGCTCCCCTCCGCCCTATGAAAGAAAAAAATACAAGAGAGTGGGGTTGGAGGCGCACTTGGAGTTCTTGAGGGCAGTCTGATCTTCTCTTCCCCTAGTGATGTTCAGGAGGTCCAACACCAAGCCTACTAATGAAATCACATCAACCAGTCGATGCTTTCCAATAAAAGGAGATAATTATGAACCCTAGTATTAGAGAAGAGCACCAGGTGAGGTGGCTGAGGTTTAATACATGAACTCCTTGAGCCGTCTTCGGGAAAGGATGATACTTGTGATGTTTTCATTGTCGAATTGTCCTGGAAGCAAAGGATTGGGGTGTTGAGAATGGTTTTCTTGGGAAGAACCTATACATACGAAGATACAGCACTTAAGTTCTGTATAAAAATTTGGTTGTATTAATGGTGTCACCTTAGTGTTTTAAAGCCCACTTCCTGTCCTGGCCTCCTTTAGAGGTAACTGAGCAGGAATTGCATCCTAAATCTGTCATCGCAATGGGCATATCTCAGCTTCCTGTTTCTGGCAAGACAGCTGCCTCCACACTGGAGCAGAGCTCCTATATAAAAAGCCAAAGCTACCTTCACCATCCGTGACGGTGGTGTTGGGATTAACAAGTCTGTCACAGCAGTTGGGCGATGGAGGGAGGATGGTGACAGAGGGCTCTGCTTAGGCTGCACTGGGAAATCTTCTCCTTGGTTCTGATGAGGGAGATACAAGGTACGGCAGCTGGTTTGCAGGTGTTTGCCATTCCCTCAGCCATGCTTAGGCTGCTTTTTTGGAAATGTTCCAGTTAATTCCATAAACAAGATAAACGTGATGTTACTGTGTCCAGTTTTGGGCACTGCAGGATAAAAAAGACATCAAGGTGCTGGAGTGGGTTCAGAGAAGGGCAACGAAGCTGATGAGGGGTGTGGAGAATGTGTCTTATGAGGAGAGGCTGAGGGAGCTGGATTGTTTAGTCTCAAGAAGAAGAGGCTGAGAGGAGATCTTATTGCTCTTTACAGCTCCCTGAAAGGAGGTTGGAGTGAGGCCAGTGTTGGTCTCTGCTCCCACGTAACCAGTGACAGGACAAGACAAAATGGGCTTCAGTTGTGCCAGGGGAGGTTTGGGTTGGATATTAGGAAAAAAATTTGCACTGAGAGAGCGGTGAGGCTTTGTTGGGAGGGGGTGGAGTCACCATCCCTGGAGGCGTTCAAAAAGTGTGTGGATGTGATGCTTCAGGATATGGTTTAGGGGTCATGATGTTTAGTAGACGGTTGGACTTGATGATTTTGAAGGTCATTTCCAACCTTAAAGATTCTGTGATTCCATTTAGAGGGGGGAAGCAAAACTTTGAAGAACCACAGGTCCATTTATGGAGACTCGGGGTGTTCAGCTTGCAAAACCTACCACCCTCTGCGGCCTTACCTGGCATTTTAGGCCTCCTCCTAGTTTGATTATACAAATATCTCAGCTTCTGTTGAGTTGCTCATTTGCAGCTGACATCTCGCCCCTTAAAAGCAGCGGCTCCTTTCTGGCTGAGCTCCATGCTGGACTTTATAACGTCTCTCTGTATTTGTTTATTGCGCAAATTATTTTACTATTGGGTGTAGCTCTTTGTGAAGTCTTACCTCCTGGTAATATTGCCGGTGGAAGGAAGTACAACTATAGGATATTTACCTTACTGTTGCAAGATTTTTGTAGTCACACTGTTTGACTCATACTCATATATTTTATCTTAGATACTTGAAGGTCCGTGGAAGGAGGGGACTATTCCTGTGTTCACTTGGGGAAAAAACAAATGCAGCAAAGCATAGAGAATTGTCTGCTTGTATTTTTTAACCTCATAAAAAGGTTTTATGAGGTTTCATAAAAAGAAAAAAAAAAAAAGAAAAAAGCAAATCCAGCAACATTACGCTCCTATGACCTATAGAAAAGTGCTCCAGCACCTTTTGGAATAGCTCACAGTAGATAGAGGAAGAGGCAAAAAACCCTTATCTGACTCAACTATTTGAAATGTGGTTTTGGGATATGAGACACTTGTTAGCAGAAGAGATCCCAAGAGCAAGGCTTTTCAATGCCTCAGAGCTGAGCATCTATATTTAACAGCAGCAATGGTTGTACATTCTGTTCCTCCTTGGTTTCCTGCTGTGTGTGCACCGTGTCAGATCCCTTCCCTCGTAAAAAATGGAAGTTTAGCTGGTCTCCTTTCATTTCTCCTCCCAGACAATTATGCTTTCAGTGCTAAAACAAGTTTGTTAACATATGTAGAAACCATTTGAGCTTTTCAAACAAAACCTGTGACATAAGGATCCAATTTTTGTGATTGTGTAGTTAACAATCTTTTTAAATGTAAAACTTCCCAGAAAAATTTTGGTGGCAGCTTCGAGTATCTTCCAACTGTCATCCTGAAGTGCCACAGAAAGCAGCGTTATTCTGATGTAATGTAAATCCAGGTTATTCCAAGGATGTGATTAAATCTAGAAGTGATTTTGAAGAAATAAAGGCAGAATCCAAGACACAGTCCTCCTCCTGCTCCTGAACTTAGGAGGAAGACTTCTGCTTTGTTCTTCTAGTGCTACCCAAACCCACACCTTCCTTGTGTGAAATGAATGCAGGAAGCCGAAGTGAAGCACCAGCTCCTGACTCCAGCGATCATGTTTGGAGGCCAAGGTGCCAGGGATGGATCGGACCTTCTGAGCTGCTTTGTACTTGCCCATGGGTGGCATCTGGGATCTATGCCTGCTGGACATGCTGAGGGAACAACCATTCTTGCAGGGCCATGGGGGAGTTTCCAGAAATCCTGTGAACATCCAAAGCCAAATTTCACTGTGACAAAATTTACATGCTGGAAGGTGAGTCCAGGGAAATGTGTGCGTACTTGTTTGAGAGGAAAGCATATGGGAACAGCCAGGAAAATGAATTTTTACATTCACAACATGTGCTATTTGTCAGAAAAGGTATGTCATTTACTTGCAGTCAAAGCAGTAGAAAGTCGAAAAGGGTAAGATACATAACAAAATTACATCATTGAATCCTTTGTGAGGAAGGTGCCGAGATCCCTTGCAAGTAGGAAAATTCTGTCTGTCTTGCTGCTAACTGCAAAGGGAAATGAAAGTGCTGCCTGTCATCACAGCAGGGGCTGGATGTTCAGATGAAGACACTCCATCACTATGGTATTTTTAGTATCTCTCAGTTCTAGTCATTGAGTTTCACTTTACAGGTGGAGAAGGCTTCTTATTTCCTTTCCCCTTTTTAAAAAAGATTTGCTGAAGATGTGTAAGATTTTGGCAACTGCAAAAATAGACTTTCATCCTCTGAATTTCTGTCCCATTATTCTCATTTAAAAAAATGAATATCACCCTTCTGTGTTGTGAACTATCTACACAAGTATAGCGCATACTAGGTTAGCAGTAGGTTGTTCTGACCTGCTAAATGAGGAAGCACATCTATTAATTTTCAGCTGTCAGCATGAGTGACAATTCTGTTAGGAGATGAGGGAAAGAAAATGACAAATAGAACCAGGGTGTTTATCTTTGCAGTTCAGAATAAACAGACTACCAGCTGCACAAAGCCTCTCTCAGAAAGGAACATCTTCTGATACCTTTGGTATTTATCTCCAAGTCATTTACCTCAATAAGCTGCATTATGAAAGGGGGCCTGGACATGCTCAAGCCCTTGTCTCTCCGTGACTTTTCCAGCAGCACTGTTGCTCCTCTGTGTCCATGCTGCTGCTTGCCCTCACTGGCCTAGTTTTTTACATCTGTTTCATTTTCCTGCCCATTGCTAAGTCTCCCTCTGAAGAAAGTTTGTTCTTGTCACTGATGGCATTTGATGCTTAGGACTGGGGGGACTCTTTACTCTGAAAATAATGAGCTCCTTTCTTCCTCTCAGTGACCCTGGGCTGCTGTTTCAGTACAAAAGAAGCCCTTGCTGATGACTGCTGAAGTTCTTAGCAGAGAGGGCAGAAAGTGGCTCGCTCCTCCCGTTTCACAGGAGAAGCCCAGGGAAGGGGGGTTTCTCTGATCTTTAGATCTGTCCTCTTAGTGAGTCACTCACAGCACTCAGGTCTTAAAATGCTTACTTTGATTTGTTGCTATGCACTTTTGACAAAAAAATGTAAATATTTAGTCACTGTTGCAAAGTCAGACACAGACACTAAACAAAACAAACCAAGAAAAAACAGGCAAGTGCCTACCAACAGGTCCTGTCTTGTTTCTTCTGAAAGTAACATCTTGCAGCCCAAAGGAGAAGGAGCTGAGTTCTGAGTCTTGGCATGTTGATTTCTAAAGAGAAAGAAGCCATAATATAGACTCTTACTCTAAATATGATTTACAAAGAATTGTCCAAAGCAAGGCCTGTGACAGATTTTGGAACCAGGATTACTTTTCCCAAAGATGTTCTCCTGTGCCCAACCCCAGGCACTCGAGGCAGCTCTGCACTAACATCTTGCTTGATGCATCCAAAATCCTGATCTGCACCAGAAGTAAATTGTACTGATTCTACTCTTAGTCTTCAGAAGGAAAAAGGAATACTTGATGAGCCATTAAGTAACTTGTTGTACACCTGCCTAGGACAGCACCTCTCTGGCCCCCAACCGATCTGGCTGCAGCAGAAGGTTGCCAAAGATAAGGATCATTGTTCCTAAAAGGGGGATTTTCTTCCACGTAGGAGATGGGAGGGTAGGACAACTTGCTACAGCAGAACAAGTGACTACACGGAGTCAAAGGCTGGCGACATTTGTCTCTGTACCCTTAGTTTGCTTGTGACAGAAAGAACGGAGAAAGCACAAAGTAGTTGGCTCTAGAGTTCAGTAACAGCAATGCAATCACCCGCAACTTTGGGACAAATTCAGGCAGCCATCCTATCTCTTAAGCATTTGTGCTTGAAGATTTCAGAGAGTTGGATGATGCTGTGCCACGTCATGTCTGCATTTCCCAACTGCCATGGAAGACCAAGAGCTCTCCTATAATGGGCGAGCAGGGGCACAAGGGTGTTGAGCTGTGGTGAAGTCAAATGCAGGCCTCGTTTGCGTTTGGCTTTTTTTTTTTTACATCTCATGGGACCACAAGGGAATGTCACGGGTAGGAGAGGCTGTCTGATAACAACACCCACCATGGAAGCATGGGGGTGAACAAAGGAAATTTCCTCAGCAGCTTGTGAATGTGATAAAGAGGGCAAACACTGGCTATGGAGTAAAACAGGGCTGGTTTTCATTTGTGGGCCAGTGTTGTGATGACTGCCTCGAGCACAGCAAACTTGTCATCGTTCATGGTACCTTTGTCCTTCTCATCACCTTGCAGAAACCTCTTAGTTGCTTCTCATTAAAAAGAGGCATAGGGTGTGGTGGGGGTGAACTTATCCTGGTTTTTGGGTTGGTTTTTTTTTGTTTGTTTGTTTTAACTTAGACCAGTTAGCTCAGCTGAGGCTTTCCTGCAAGAAAGGGATGCAGAAGGTCCTGCTCTGCCCTCTTGTTCCTTTTGAAGCCCTTTTTTTGCCTGTTACCTTGTCCTGTTGGAGCAAGGACAACATCACTTTCCAAAACTCCTCCAAGTTTGTAGATCCCTGCCACATGATGTGTTCAGATATCCCAGCATTTTTACCAGGCCCTAAAGATGCTCACAGGGCTACAGCAGAAATGCAGAGCTCAGGCAAAATATTCCTACCCCAGCACAGCAGGAAATGGAGGTAATCCATGCTTTTCCTGCTTGGATAAAGCCTTCACAGTTATCGGAGAGTTATTAAAGAGTTATCCAGCTGTGAACCAGCTGTGCTTGGTTGGGAAATACGGTACTCAGGTTAAAAACAATGTGGAAACTGCAAGAAAAGAGGGTGAGTAGGCAGTGCTATACATCCTGAGCTGGTTCTGGCCAGAGCAAACCCACCGACCCAGCAAAAATGGATTAAGAAGTAAACCAAACAAATTTAAAATGATGAAAAGGAATTCAATACAGTGAAGACAGTTAATTTTCACTGTGTAATTTAAACCAAATAGCTTGCTTTTTTTTTTGCTTTATTAAATAAATAAACTAACCCCAAACCAAAAGCGAGAACAAGTAAACAAAAATAACCAAAACCCAAGCAGTGCTGAGCAAGTAAAGCAAAACAAGGTATGTGCAGTGTTTCTTTCTTCTCTCCTACTAATTTTTTTTTCCCCCCAAATCTCTTAGAAATGCACTGGTCCTGTAGCCAGCCCACAGTTTTTCCTTCTCAGAACCATCTTGTTCTGCTAGAATGGAAACTGAAAACGGATTAAAAAAAAAAGCCCAAACATACCTATATACATCTAAATGTCTGCATATATATATATATATATGGATACTGTATTTAAGCATTCCTCAACCCCACCTTTCCAAATTTCCTTAATTTTTGTTATTTTATGGGTTTTTTTTAAGCAAATGCTCATTGTCCAAGGGTGATAATGGAGAAATAGCATTTTAAAACTAATTTATCAAAAATACTGTAATAAAAAGTGTAGAAAAAGGAAATGGACATTCCAGTGAAAGGAAAAACATCAGTCAGTAACTGTATGAGTTCCAGGAATCATTTTTTAAATCCATGTGTAACACGGAGCACCAGACAACAGAGGAGGAATCCGGGAGGGCAAATGGTCCATTCCACCTCCGAAAGAAGAACTTGTGGGTCTTTTCAGAGTGAGAGATTGGATTTAGTGAATTTATAAGCCATGGTATTGGGATGTATCTTCCAACAGTGAAATTAAGAAACAATTAGTAGCTTTAGACTGTAGAGAACCTGCTGGTCTCATTTAACTTCAAATGATGAGTGAGGAGGGGAGAGGAAAGGCTCTCTCATTTTGCTTACTCCTATTAAAAATCCTGTATTCATGAAGTGATTTACTTGTGTCTTGCGTAAACTTTGCTTTAACATAACACGGCCAGTACCTTAGCAGTGAAGAGATGCTGGGGTGGACCCCCTGTTTCCTCTTCACAGCCAGAGCATTTCTGCTGAAAGTGCATTAATTGTGTGATAAGCCACGTTAAATGCTTCGCAATCAAAGCTGATGCTGGAGTTTAGAAGGAGAGACTCTGGTACTCTGAGGACTACCAGTAAGACAGAAGCTGTGTGCGGGTGGTACCTCACAGTTTGAAAATCACCCTGGCCTCTCTGGCCCTCAAGCAACTTGGAAGATGAAGAGAGGAGGTAGCAATGTGAGCTTTATAAATAGCTGAGTTATGCTTGGTTATTATTTTTGTTTGTTTGTTTTCTTGTGGCTTGGCTATGGAGAAGCATACACAGCCCGTGTGACTTTGAAAACTTTAACGGAAATGAAACAGGAAGCCAGATCCTTTTGCAGCTTCTTGAGCTGTGAAGACAAACTGAATCTGTAGAGACTTCTTTTCTACTCCCAGCAAAAGAAGTTGGAGGAGAGAAATCCAGCTGGGGACATAACTCTGGAGAGGAGATGCAGAGGCGACATGAGAGGAAGGGGAGTAAGAAAAGAGACCAGTTCGCTGAGCAAGAAAAGCGAAGCAGAATTAACCACACACAGAGAAGTGTTGGTAAGTTCGTAGACCTATGTTCTAAATTTTGGCATCTCACCAAGCTGGTGATCAGCTTTAGAAAGCTCCTGTGCTGCAGATCACAGCTTTTACCTGGGTGTTGGACTACACCTGCCCTTGGTAGCCGTAATAAACGAGGATAAACAAGGAAATTGTTCCTGGCTGTTAATAATGGACTTGAAAAACTGAAGGGTGAAGCCCTCACCAGTTTTATGCACCTACGTTTCCTGCTTTTACTTGGTTGGATGCTGTTGCCTTTGTCTCAGCAGACAAACCCTTTTTGCATTCCTTTCAGATTGTTAAATGTTTTTTGGGCCGTGCTCACCTGCTGCTCACCTGCAGATGGGAGCAAGAGCACAGTCGTTGCTCCTGCTGATGATTTGTATGTTGAAACAAGAGCTAGTTCAAGGGTCCTCACACTCACCTAGCACAGCTTGCAGCATAAGCTCCTGCTGGGATTGCTGTGCAGTCTCACCTGGGTACAAGGGGAGGGAGATAGTCCAAACCACGCCTGCAGCTTGAAGATGCCATGACCTGCAGAAAAACCTGGAGGTTGATCTTATAGGCCAGGTCAAAATGCTCCCCCAGAGGAAGGAAATATCCCAAAGCAGTAGAAGTTTGCCACCAGTCCAGAGCCTTGTCTAATCATCACAAACATGGGCAAAATGCCAGGATCAGAAAGAAGAACAGAATCAAACTTCGGCCACTTCCAGTCTGAGCTCCCAGGAGCTCTCCTCTTGTCCCCGCGACCTGCTGCCTGCTCAGAGGTACAGCAAGGGAGGCATCACTTCTGCGGAAATATGCTAACTGCATCCTCTAAGGCCTTCACAAGCTCCTTACATTGCTTTCCAAGATATTTCAGGAAAATTCACACTTTCTAACCCCTTGTAGCAGCATGTTTTCACTTCTGCACAGTCTGTAAGAGAAACTCTTCCAGCTAGCTGTTATTACTCCTCTTTCTGCAGTCACGCCCAGCTCAGACCTAGGCCTTGCTTGCTCTCCTTGGGATTATCCTAAGTCATTTGCAAGGAGAAAAGCCCACAGATGGGAAAAGGTAGTAGACAGGTAACAGAAGTGGCTCAGGGAAAAGGTCCAGAAAGAGTTTAAGGAGGAAGAAAAGGCACATGGACAGTGTAAGTTAAAATACCTCAAGAGGTTTCAAGTAGGTGATCTCAGATGGATTGATTGATCCTGACAGGAGATTGGAGCCAGGGGAAGGTTGGGCTCTTCTCCCAAGGAACAAGCAACAGAACAAGAGGAACCAGCACTTAGACATAAGCATTTTTTATTTTTTTTTCCCAGAAGGGATTTTTTGACAGAGCAGCACACAGGGCTACACGACTTGACAGCCTTAGGGTGCTTAAGTCAGATATTTACTTTTGCTATTTTTAGCTGTTTTTTAAGCCTGGATTTTCTTTTACTTGGCTATTAAGTGTGTTTGTGGTTTTCTGTGACTGCACCTCAGTGAGCGCTTGGCACACACTGCTTCTTAACAGCCTTTGTCTATTTTATTCCTTGCCAGATGAATGGAGAAACAATCTGATTTTCACACCAGGCAGTATAAATCTCTTTGCTGTTTCATGAAAAGCATTGATTTTCTATCTCAAATCATTTTCTTATGGTATTTTAGGAAAAAAAAAAACACCACAACCAAACAACAAACCAAACAACAGCCACCCTGTAGGTTTGTCCCAACTCTACTGGAGCAAACTGCTGGTAACTGTAGATTTAAGTCTGCATCACTTGTTCAGACCATTACAATTTCCTTCTGTTCTTCCTGCAGAGTCCTTAGGGAGATGTAAGAAAACTGCTCTTTCGTGTATAACCAGAAAGAAATTATACCGGTCTATGCAAATTCTCTCGGTACAGCTTGGAATAACTACACCTAAGGGTGTGCTATAAGGGCAGGTGTCTGGCAAGGGTGAATTTCTGGATGAATGCACTTCATCCTGTTCATCCTGAGTGAATTAGTGAGGAAATCAACAGTGAAAGAAAAAAACTTAAACTTGGAAGTTACTAAATTGTGTTTATGTTTGGTGGCTCCATTTCTGGTGACTGGTGATGATGCTGGTCTCTGGAGTCAAGGGAAGTGCTGCTACAAAATGTAAAATAACAGCAGCTGAACAACTTACAGCTCCTGTAAGGAGGAGTTGCAGGGGAAATAGAGAACTCCACCCGTTTCTGCAACTCAAGAGAGATGGGGTACAAGGGTTTGCCCTCCTTCCGCAAAACGGGGGCCGCCGCCACCACCCCCTCGGAGCAACCTCCTCAAACTCCCTACCCGGTGCCAGGGCAGCACCGGAGCGAGGGCCTGACCGAGCCGAGCCGGGAATGGGGGAGAGCCGGGCGGGATCCCCGCCCCAGGCGGTACCAACGTTGCGTTTGTAGCCGGCGTTTGATCGATCTCCCCGGCTCCCTCCCCGAGGAGGAGTTGGCGGGGAGCGGCTGAGCTGGTGAGATGCGGGCATGCTGGGAAGGTCCCCACCGTCCGGGCGAGGCTTTGGGTTTCTCTCTTCCTTCTTTCTTTTTCGTTTTTAGTTTTTTTTTTTCCTCCTTTGACTCTTCTGGAGCCGTTTTCGTCAAGCGGCGATACCCCGAAAGGAGCCCCAAAGGTCTCAGCGGTGGGACCATCTGGAGTGGTCCCTCCTCCCCCGGCCGCCCCTTCCATGCGCAGCGCGGAGCGGCCCGGAGCGCGTTTCCCGGGGTGGGTAGGGGGTCTTCTAGGAGGAGTTTTTCTAGATTCCAGGCGCGTTTGGGTTTTGTTTGCGTGAACGCTTAGGGAAGATGGAGAGTGGTGTGGTTTTCAACCAGCAGTGCCTGCCTTTGTACTATTGGATGTTCATTTAGGGATTGCTCTTTGTTTTGGGGTTGGTTTTTTTTTGGTTGTTTGCGGCAATTTTTTTTGTTTGTATTCCTTTCGTTTTGGTTTGTTGGTTTTTTTCTTACTATGTGTAATCTGAAATGAAATGTTGCAGACTGCCTTGTATTCCTATCAGAACGGGGAAGGTTTAGGCAAAATGGGATCAGAAACGAGAACATGGTTCAGGAAGACTTGGGACAATGGACACGAACCCCTTCTGATCTGTTTGCCTGTTGCTTGTAGCTCTCAGTATTCTGCATCACTTAAGCCACTGTCAAGTGATTGGGGTTTTTTTCGAGGCAGAAGATACCATGCCTTACTAGGTTGCTTCTCTGAACGTTTTTGGGATAGATTGCTGCTTGGATGGTCCAGCTGTCAGGTTGCACTGCCTTTCATAGTAACCAACCATTTTGCTTTTTGGAAGAGCTGTACAAACTGTGTTCAGCTTATTCTTTCATTTTCTGCACTGGAGAAACAGCCAGATTTCTGTTGCTAATATGTGCAAGTGAAGTTATTCCCACTTCTGTGGCCCACTCCAGTTTCTGCAAGTGATGGAACAAAGGGGTAAAATATGTGAAACAGGTGGTGAAGCAAGGAAGTGTGTGAAACAGGAAGAAATCACCCATTTGGGTTTTAAGGCTCAGAAACTTCTTTGTAGTTGCTGAAGCTTGCTCCTTTAAGAATTTTATTTCTTTACTGCTGGAGATAATTTAATTAGAAACAGATGGGGACACCCTGCAGTAAGAGGAAACTACTACTAGATTAAGGGTGTTAAGAGTTGAGTTTCAAGGGCAAAAGCAGCATTAAAATGCTGGTTGGCATATGGAATGTAAGTGCTTTTGTGGATAAATATCTGCATTTGGAATTCTGAATAAAATACTTAATTTTTGTACTTCTGAGATTTCTTTTGCCGTTGGGATGTAAGTTTTTTCATTATATTTTAACTTTTCGGGCCAGATTGCCTGACTAGATGGTGAGAATTTCCTGTTCAGCATCAGGATTTTCTGTCCACCTTCTTTCTTAGATAGAGCTTCCTATCTACCAAGGATGTAACAATAACCATTAAAAGGCTTTTTTCAGTAATATCTGCAGTTCTTCTTGAGGTTAATGTCTGAAAATGCTTGACTTTGCGTGATTACCCAGGCAAATGAGTTTGAGATTTCAGAAATGTCTCTATGCTGTACTTCCTGACCCCGTGCAGCTGAACGGTGGAGTCATGCTGCCAAACTATATTAGGAGTCAGATGAGTAAGGTTATAATTTAGTTGTTTTGAAAATACAAGAGAGGAGCCAGTGCTCAGGGGTCAGAAGTTTGTATAATTACACTGCCTTCATTACACTTGCATAACTAAATTGGTGGGTGTGGTTAGGATTTCATAAAACCTTAAGGAGCTTCAGGTTTAGGCTGCAAAATTATTTATTTTTTTTGTAATTACTGTTGGCCCACATTAGTCCAATTCTAATGATGTTTTTATTCAAACATTCTGACTTACAGCCCTCTTTTAAACTCTCCCCTGAGTTGCTGTCTGACATCTGACCCTGAATCACTTCAGGCTTAGTTTTCTGCTTCCATGATCTGGTTTTGAGGGAATTTGGGAAAGCAGGGTGGCTAGGCAGCATCCTTTCTGCTCTTCTGGGCTGGTACAACTGGAATGGTGCCACATGGAGCACTAAAAGGGGAGCTTTGCCCATGTGCTCTGTTGCTGGGATCCCCAGCGTGGCAAACACTAGGTCCTCTGTGCGTGGCTACATCACGGGGACCAGATATGACAATATCGTGCCTTCAAGAAAGGCAGAGAAATAGCTATTTTAGCTACTAAAATGTCAGTGTTTCATGGTGGAAAACTCTCAGGGCTCCTGTACTTCAGCCACAGCCATGTAAAAGTGGTCAGTGACAGTTTTAAGCTCGGTGTTTGTAGCTAGAGAGCTTGTACCTCTTCAGAGGCACTAGAGAGGGTTCAGTTTGTATTCTACAAAGTTTGATTTGATGGGAAGTTTGGGTTTTTTTCCCCTGAACAGCAAGTATAACCATGATTGGTTTCTCTGTTGCCCAATGATATAAAATGACAATAATTTTGCTCCAACATAAGTGAGGTAAAAAAGGATAGAAGGGTGTTAGTGTCCACTTCTTGAGAAGGCTCCAGTGAAGGCAAACATGGTATAAAATAATATAGAATTGCTGCAGACTGTGTCATGAATTTTCTGAGAATTTTTAAGTCAGAAGCTATCAGTTTCTTTTCAGCCTTACTCTGCCTTTGTAGCTTCTTCTCATTTTTTTCACTGCCGAGAAGTGATACTGTGCATTTTTTTGGCATCCTCAGGATCCAGACCCCAGTGTTTAGTATTTCTCTGTAGCCTGTGCGGAGGTACTGGAAGCTCTACACAGGGAGGGGAGATGTGTCTCTAGCTCTTGTCATCAGCGGGGCCAGATGCCACTCACATCCATGCAGAGGTATGTGACCAGCCAGGCAACTTCTTTGATGAAAGAAAAGTTTGAGCGGCACATTTCTCTGAGAAGGCTGTGGACCGAGCAGGAGAGTTGTGATGTCTTCTGTGAGCCACATCACATCAAGGTGGAGAGCTAAAAATGTGCAATGATGTGACTGGATATGCTCAGTCTCTAGTCCTTTTGCTGGCTCTGCATTGGGCAAGACCATTGGCTCAGATTCCTCGTCCATAATAAGTTGTCGAGATTTTCCGGGTTTTTCAAGTGTTTAGCATTTACATTTCCAGGGTGAGGTGGTCATCTTGGGTGAATGGTGCTGTGAAAGTGGGAAATTTGTACCTTAGCATCATATTAGTGCCTTGATCTGATGGGGGGAATGGCTTTGATTGTTCTCAAGTCATTTGTGCAGTGAAAGAAGCATCATGGCAAGATACTCAGCACTGCCCGCAACTCAGCTGCCACCAGGGACCTGGTGGCAAGTTTTTAATTGCCAAGTTTGTGCCAAATCGGTCTTTCTGCAAGCTTAAAGACCCCTTTCAGGTCTGTCTGTGTGACAAAGAGAGGTCCTGCTGGCTTCCCCCTGCTTTCTCCCTGAGCACAGACCTGTGCCGAGCATTTCCCTGCCATGTTCAGCTGGCAGTAACCTCCAGCCGTGTTCCCTGTCCTCTAGTTCTGGTTTCATTTCGTGTCACTTCCTGCACATGAATTTCAGCTGTGACCTGCTTAGCAAAGGCTGAGGTCTTAAAAATTGAGAGTTTCATATTGTTATAGGTCTTTAAAAATGACACTGCAGCCTGCGGGACCTCTTCCTGGAGAGACCTGGAGGGATGCTGCTACTGCCTAATGACTGCGCATCCTTGGAGGCTTGGGCTGTAGGTACAAGGCTTGTGCTATCTAGCAAACAAGATTTTTTTAAAAAGGAGGAGAAAAATAGTTCTTGTTGCTGAGTAAGACTTCACTTTTTTTATCCCATAACCAAAGCTTCAGTTCTCTAGACAAATGAACAGTAAAACCCAAGGTATTTATACCACTTAGCGTATCAGTTAAATTTAAGAGTAAGATGTTCAGGAGAAAAATATTTCCTTTACCTTGTCAGTTTTGAATCAGCACAGAAAAAAAAATAAATTATAAAAGGCATTTTAAAGAGTTGTGTTTGCAGATAAACCAGAAACAAACACAAGCGACATTAGGGATGACTCAACATCCAACTCAGCAGCCAGCCTAAGAAGAATTCTTACAGTGAGCTTCCTTCAAATAATAGATTCCGTGCATTTATGTAAGTTCTGTTTGAAGTGCACGGGCATTAAATAGTAATTCTTAATGAAGAGAGTTTGGGGTTTTTTTGTACATTAGAATACAAAATAAGTCATCACAGTAGCAGAAATTTCAGAGGCTACTTCTTTAAAAGGTGGCTATTTTATTCTTCATTGTTTTTTACTCGGAGCTTTAAAGAGATACTTGTTTTGGAATAAAATCTTTAAACAGATACTTGTTTTTTATGGGGAAAAAAAAGAATTTCATGTATTGCTCAGGCTGTAAATTCTTTGAAGATTTCCTCTCATGGTTTGTTGTTTTTTTTTGTCACAACTGGATGGATTTGTTAAAAGCAGCAGTGCGGGTCCTGTCTTTGGACAGGACAGGGGTCTTTGGACAGGGGTCTTTGGTCAGGGAGTCCAAAGAAGGCTGCCAGCCTTTCTACTTGTTTTTTTGTTATTTTTTTCTCTCTGAAAGATCTTTGCAGAAAGAGGACAAGGGCTGAGAGAGCACTTGGGACTCCTACACAGGACATCTGTGTAAATATATCTTTTCTTGCGAGTGATGGGCCTTGGTGCTACTGAGGCCATTCCATTTTCCTGTCCTGTTTTTTTTGTTTGGGTTTGTTTTTTTTTTCCTTAGCGGAAATTGAGATCTGATCAGCAGACATGGTTGAACGTTTGGTAGGTCATAGCTGATTACCATCTTTGTCTATAAATGATTCTCTTATTCTTCTTATGCCAAGTAGAGATCCTCATCTCTGGTTTTTATGTTAGAACAGCTGAGGAAGGTTGGCTTAACCAGTTGACATTGTTTTTCTCTGTAAAGAAAGGGATCTGTAATAGTTATTAAGCAATAGTTATTAATAATAGCTGTTAATAGTTACTAAGCTTCCCGCAGATGTGTCTGATCTGGTCTATTTTCAGGAGTTTTTCATGTGCTGATAATAAACTTGGAAATCAATGACTTTGTAATCACTTGGCACTATTTTAAAAGTCACATTTCTCTCTTCTAAATTGTTAGGGGATGTAAGCTATTGTAGGGATTGAATTTGTGTAATTAAGAGCTTTTTGTCTGTGTTTCCTTCTTGGTTCTGTCAGTTGAGGGGTACCTGTGCATCCATGCATCATGCTGGTGCCTGCTTGGTGAGGAAAAGTTTGCTTGTTTTCCTTTACAGGAGGGACTCAGCCTATTTTGTGATGTACCTTAGCACTGATACAACATAGCCTGGGGGGGAAAAAGTGATGTGCAAGTGTGAAGAGACCTTCATGCCAGGCCTTGCCTCCCTCAGTAGGGGGTTTTGCTCTTCGTTGCTCTGGATCCAAGAGAGGAGGGAGAAGGAGGGCTGTGGGTGAGCAGCAGAAGGATTGGAACAGAGGGATTCCAAATTCTGTCTCCTTTGAAGGAAAGGATACCTACTTTTTGGGAACTAGGAACACAGCGTCGTGTGGTGGGAATATGAGACATGGCCACTTCATGATAATAGGTACCATGTCCTGCTTTCAGTATCAAAAACACTGTGAAGAGGAATGTCCTGAAAAGAATTCACACCATCAGCTTTGGATTTTGGAAGACGCTGTGTTGTTTTCCTGATGCCCTTGTCACAGGGAGGGGAAAAAAAAAAAAGTAAAAGAGTGAACATGCCATCAGACATGCTGGAATCTCAGATCATGCTCCAGTGCCACGTATGGTGCTTCCTGCTAGTTCCCAGGGGGATCTCTTAAAAATGGGCAACTGATGAAATGCAAAATGTAAGGTGGCAGCCTCCAAAATTTGATGTGAGGGAGTCAAATGTGGAGCTAATACTTTAGAGATTCTTCTGGAGTTACTTGTGAAAGAAGCAGATGTTGCAGATGCCGCTTACTCATCTTTTTTTGCTGCCCTTTTTTTTTTAATCTTCTTCATGTCTCTCCTGCTGCCTTTTTGGGGAGGGCTAAAAGCTTGAGGTTTGGCAGTTGCAGGAAGTTGCTGTGGTATGGAAAGAAAACACGGTGCACTACAGGCAGGTGTAGTAAGATAAACACTGCTGTCAGCTCCTCCTTCAGCGCCATTCAACCTCTGCTCATCCAGATTTCTTCTAGGAGCGGTGTTAGAAGTCCCAGGGCTCTCTTCCCCTGAGTGGGGGAAGAGCCAGGCCTCTCTGTCCTCATGGCGATGCTTGCAGCCAGTCTTCAAATGAATGTAAGCCCAGTAGCTGGGCACGGGTTGTCCCTGTCTCCTGAGGAACAGGATGAATTATGCCCATATCCCAGAGAATGGTTTGGGTTTGAAACCCCACCCACCCCCCCAGTGTGTTATTCATTTAATTGCTCTTCAATTTCTGAAGAATTTTCGAGTGGGCAGGGAGGAGGTGGAAAGATCTACTTTAAACTGCCTTCTGCTTTAATTTATATCTTGTTTGTGATGTATTTTTACCAGCAGCGCTTTGTAATCCAACTGCCATTTCTAAATGTCATTTGCTGGAATAAAAAACAGTGTCATTACATTTTTAAGTGTGACATAAGCACTGAAAATAGTAACAGAATCACAAAGTGCTGTTTGAACAGCAGCTTTCCCATGACAGGAGGGAAAGTTTATGAAGTCCAGAATATGCTGTAATACCAGAGTAGCAAAAATACTCAAAATCACTTATTTGTAGGTTTCCCCATCTCTGATTTAAACTTTTTATTAGGGAAATACCTACTTATAAATCCCCCTTATTAAATAAAAATGGATGTACCATGCTTGGTTATCTCACATTCTCTGACATCGGTCTGTGTGTTTGATTGAGCTCAGTTAAGTCAGTGCTTCCCAGGACTCCTTGAAGAACAGTTGCTCATGCCCTTGGTAACCATATGCCTTGAAAGGGGTTGGTTGGACTCCAGCAGGGTGGGATTTTTTGGGGGAGAAATTTTACATTTACATCTATTTCTGGTACTCCATAAAGCAAAGTATGTTGTTTTAAGAGATAAACCAGCTCTCCCTTTTTAGAGTACCTTTTTTTTTTTTTTCAAAACCAAAAGAGGGACCATACAGTCATTTTTAAACAATGAAATGAAAGTCTGTTGCCTCTGCCTTTTGATACTACACGCTTAAATGACTGTTAACAGATTTCATTTGAATCATCATCAGTTTTCTATACAATGGCGTGACAGTGTAAATCCAAAATACACACTGATCAACACTTGTAAGCCTTCAGGTTCCATTCTAGTTAGCAGAAGTCAGTTATTTACAGCCTGCTGAGGTTTGGGTTTTTTGATGCATTTATTCTAAAGAAGAGAAGGAAGAAAATTGTGGTGGCCTCATTCTGCCAGGACTGTCACCTGTCATCATTTGTGTAAATAGGAACTAGCACCCCAAAAACTTCTCCCATTACCTCTTCAGTGTTTATTTACACTTTATCATTTGCAACTCTTCACCTATCTTTTGCTTATGGGAGAGATGAGGCCTGGGTCTTGTCTCCAGACAATTTGCATCTGACATCCTGTAATAAAACTTATTCAAACAACAGAATATTGGAAAAAGCCAAATATCAACAGTGCTCTGTAGATATGCTTGTGAAAATGTACATGTAACTGTTTGTCTTGTTGCCAAGGTTGGGATTCATATGGAACTCTGACTGGAGAGTTGTGCTTAACTTCCTTGGAAAACTTAAGCCCCTCTTACATTTCCGGGGAAAGTCAGAAAGGGGCAGGAGTCCAACTGCCATAAAGCTGTGCTGAATGAGTAAAATTCCCTTTGTGGATTCTCTGGAGAAGGATCTTTTCAGCCTTTTCTCAGGATGCCTTTAGAAAAAATTGAGTTCTCTCAAAGTTTTGTGCTAAATCAATAAATAAATTAACAATAGAGCAGCTGTTGATCATAAAATCTGGGACCTTCCTATACTCCAGCTGGAGAATAAATGTTTTGCTTAGGGAGCAGATACTCTTGGCCAACTCTTCAGTCTCCACACCCTCTCTCAATTCTAGGTTTTCTTATCAACAAAAGACAGTCAAAAAATTCCCCAACCCTGCCTGTAATACCAAGAAAGCACAGAAACATGTCCTGGGTTATGTCTGTGAAGAACAGGCAGAATACACCTGATCTCCTGAGCTTTTCACCAAACCATCAGAGAGGAGCTTTCTCTGAATTTTAACCCTAAACTTACCCAAATTGAGGCAGGAGCGGTCCTTGAATTCCCTGGGCAGTTTTATGGTTCTTAGTTAGCTAATATTGCTTTCTATGGCCCGTTTTTAGATTACAACTCCCAGGAATCCCTGGTCTTTAAAACTTTGACTTAGTGGCAAACAAAAAGTAATGGTACAAGTCTGTGGATCAGTACATCCTGAACCACCACCACCACCAAAAAAGTATTTTTTTTATTTTGTTATTGAACTGTTACTTTGGTGTCAGTCTTTCTGTGGCTCCGTTGTTAACAATATATCTGTGTGGAGGAAAGCTTGGAAATGAGAACCATGTGCACCAAAAAAGTATATAGAGGATATTTATTAAGTGTTAAAAATAAATGCACTTGCCTTTTTACATTTCATGTTTTGTGTTTCGTTTGGAGTGGTATCATGCTGGGATGATTTTTCTTTTTGTAATGAAACAAATAGAAACAAATATTGCAAAACAGTGACAAGATTATTGTTTGTTTTTTTTCTTCTCTCTCTTTTTGTCCTTATTTTAGGAAGGCATGAGGTGCAGTCCTGGATAACAGCCACCAAGCAATCCTTGTGTCTCATGTGGCAAAGAGTGAAAGTGCAGCTGATGTTAAGCATGTCTTTCCTTGTTGCTGTTTTTTGGTATTGCAAGAGGCTGTACAGCTTTTTAGCACAGCTAATGAAACGGTAGGTTTTAATTAGGCAGACTTGAATCTTCCACCTATCCCTACTTTCCGTAAATGCTGACCTTTGACAACTCCTCTTTGATGTTTGTTTTATCATTTGGGTTTCAGGTGGAGCAACTACCTTCAGAGAAAACTCATAAGTAATATTTTTTTTGTTGTTGTCATTCCATGTTCATTAATCCCTGCCCTGCAATGACCCTTGAGGTGCAGAACAGCAGGAGGAAACTAATCGGTGAATTGATCTCCATTTAGGGAATCTCAGCGTGCTGACAGAAGCTGAGCTACTTGGTTATAGCACCAGAGAATGGAAAGGAGAAACAAAACAGGCCAAACACATGAGGGAGGTAAGAGTTAAATTTTAATCTCCACTTGGGGATGGGGAAGAAGTAGAACCTGGGAAAAGGAATGATTGGACTCGATGACCAGAGGCTTGTGATCAGCGACGCAGAGTCAAGTTGGAGGCCTGTGGCCAGTGGTGTTCCCCAGGGATCAGTACTGGGTCCACTTTTGTTCAATATCTTCATCAACAACCTGGATGAGGGGATTAGAGGGGACCCTCAGCAAGTTTGCTGATGATGTGAAACTGGGAGGAGTGGGTGAGACACCAGAGCTGTGCTGCCATCCAATGGGATCTGGACAGACTGGAGAGCTGGGCAAAGGGGAACCTCATGAAGTTCAAGAAGGACAAGTGTAGGATCCTGCTTCTCGGGAGGAATAACCCCAGACACCAGGGCAGATGAGGGATTGTCCTGCTGGAAAACAGCTCCAGGGAGAAAGACCTTGGAGGTCTAGTGGATAGGAAGTTCTCCATGGGACAGCAATGGCCCCTTGTGGCCAAGAGGGCCAATGGTATCCTGGAGTGCATTAAGAAGAGTGTGTCCAGCAGGTCTAGGGAGGTTCTTCTCCCCCTCTCCTCTGCCCTGGTGAGACCACACCTGGAATACTGTGTCCAATTTTGGGCTCCCCAGTTCAAGAGAGACAGGGATCTATTGGAAAGCATTCAATGGAGGCTACGAGGATGCTGAAGGGACTTGAACATCTCTCCTGTGAGGAAAGACTGAGAGACCTGGGGCTGTTTAGTCTGGAGAAGAGAAGGCTGAGAGGAGATCTTGCTCATGTCTATAAATATATGGGGGGTGGGTGTCAAGTGGAAGCGGCCAGGCTCTTTTCTATGGAGCCCAGTAACAGGACAAGGAATAATGGGTACAAGCAAGAGCACAGGAGGTTCTGCCTCAACATGAGGAGAAACTCCTTTCCTGTGAGGGTGACAGAGCCTGGAACAAGCTGCCCAGAGAGATTATGGAGTCTCTTTCTCTGGAGACTTTCAAAACCTGTCTGCATGCGTTCCTGTGTGATGATATTCAAAGCCAACATTTTTTTTTAATTTTTTTTTTCCCTGTGTTCAGGATGATTCTCTTTTTTATGTATTTTTGGGTTTTATATATATACGCATACCCCTCTATGTGTGTATATACATAGCTTTCTTTATATGTCAAAAATATGTATTTTTGCTTAACACATGTAAAATGAAATATGGATCATAGTTCATGCATTTTTAAAATTCCCTTTTTAAAAAAGATGACATTCAAAACCAACATCTTTTTTTTCCTCCCACTATAATAAAAGGTAGAGATGATCAGATAGATATTATCAGAGAATCCAATTCAAACTCAGTGCAGCCCCCAAACTTGTCTCAGTGTTCTCAGAATCCTGCATAGAGCTCTCTGTATTTATCTCTAAGATGTAGGATTATCCTCAACTGAAGTTGTGATGCAAGCAGCCAAATTGATGATCTCCAGAGGTCCCTTCCAACCCCTACCATTCTAGGATTCTAGGATCTAATGATTGGACTTGATCTTAAAGGTCTTTTCCAATCTAGGTGGTTCTGTGAATAGCTCTGCCAGTGCAAGCAGCTGCCCTAGCTACCAGAGCCTGCCGCACCGGCTGGTCAAATGGAAAAATACTAAAGGGACAGCATGAGTGTGGTTCTAAAGAAAGACCATAGCAGAGCAGATCAAAATGTTGTTTTTTCAGTCTTACATCTTTTCTGAATCGCCCCCTGCAGCACCGGCAACTCTTGCAGTGCCTTTCCCAGGGCAAGGTACCCCCACTGCTACAGCCCAAATGACTTAGGTTGAGGTGCTGTCTCTTGGCCAGCCTCTGATTTAAGGTAAACACTCTGTCCAGGGAGGAGTGAAACACCACATTTATTTCTTTTCCAAGCTATGAAGGTCCGTGTGACAGCATCAGCTGCTGCTGGGGGCAGGCAGGGCAGGAGCTCACCTCTGACCTGTGCCAGGTGAGGTAATGCTCAGTGGGCAAGAAGCTGATGTGCTAGATGGTGGCCATCCCCTGCCTTCACATACTGTCCCATCTGCTCCAGTTTGGAGCTCCAGACAGCCTTGGACTTCATGGGAAAGTGGTAGTCCACTAGTGCTGCTCTTTTCAAATTATTTTTTTTCCCTGTGTTTTTCTGTTCCTTTCCATGTAAAGCTTTTTTGTGGGTTTGTTTTTTCCTTTCTTTTCTTTTTTTTTTTTTCCCCCTCTTATATCTTCAAGCTGCTAGCTGTGACTATCTTAATAATTCTACTTCTTCCTGGGTTTTTATTTCTTGTACCTTACATCATTTTACCTGAAATAGTTTCTTATAGATTATGAAGTTTTCTTCCAATCTGTAAGTCAAGGCAACAGGCTGCACCAAACCAGACTTCTTTATATAGAGCAGCCAGTGGTTGATTATGTCAAATAAGAAGCACGTTTTGGGATGAGATCTGATGAGATCCTGAACCACCCTAACCTGCTTGCTGTCCCCAAAAGGGGCAGTATCTTCCTTGTCTTGTCTCTCCTTCTCACCTTATTCGAGATAAGTGGTCCCTCTCCCTCTTTTGTGCTGTCTCATAGGGCTTCT
Source organism: Baryphthengus martii (assembly GCA_013396935.1). Classification (NCBI taxonomy): domain Eukaryota; kingdom Metazoa; phylum Chordata; class Aves; order Coraciiformes; family Momotidae; genus Baryphthengus; species Baryphthengus martii. The sequence goes on along the minus strand of VWZK01006666.1, from coordinate 55,414 downwards.
CTTGGATATGGTTTACCAGGATGATGAGCTGATAAGAGCAGGTGACCCCAAAGGAATGTTCTCTGAGCCACCTGAGCAGCAGGAAGCTCCCCCCAGCAGGATGAATTCAGGAGCCTTACCATCAATGACAGCTAGTACAAAGCCATAGTAGTGACAACGGTGCAGCTGAGAAGTGGTGGTGGGATGGGGCGAGAAGGCAACCAAGGAAAAAGGGGAGCAGGATTCCAGACCATCTTCCTGCTCCTTTCAGGAAGCAAAGTGTAAGACTGATGCAGCTGCCTGTGGAACAGTAGAGCTTTCTCTAATCTCTGCCAGTTTCGTGCACTGAGTTGTCTCAGCAAGGGCTCAGGTGGGAGTCAGAGAAAATGCAGGGAGTGTGTAGCTGGAAGAAGGGCCCACCTGCTTCAGCACAGAGCTGCCAGCTCTGCTCAGCCTCAGGTCACCCTTGCACGATGGATTCCGGTCAGTGTTTTGGCAAAGAGGTCTTTGCTGACCTGCTCCAATTTACTGGACCATGTGAATGTTTAACAACTAGCTGACCTGAGTGAGTTCCTGCAGGGAGTGCAGAACTGCTCAGAAAGGTGCCAGTTGAGGGTGCTTACAAAAACTATGGTGTTGGAACATTTTTGTGTATATAAAACTTAAAAATATATCTTCTCATTCCCCTCGCTCTTTCTTATGAGTAGTTTGGAATTGGACTCCGATCGACATGGGTTCTGTCCAAGACTTACAATTCTTATTGCTTGTTTTTTTGGATCTTTTTCCAGGCATATGAAGAACTGTTCTGGAGCTGTCATATCAAATACCTGCGACAAGTCAGGAGGGACAACTATTGTGTGCTGAGAGCAGTCCTTTTCCAGATACTCAGCCAAGGCATTCCTTTTCCATCATGGATGAAGGAGAGAGATATATTGAAGGTAAAATTCATTTTGTAAATGGATGTGATGTGAGAAATGAAGCGTGAAGTGTCTACTGTGGAAGTAGAGGAGAATCATTATCAGAATTTAATGAGAATTGTTACAGGAATTCAAAGAGAAGTTTTTCAAGCTCTTTGAGTGACACTTAATTGAAAAAGTCTCCCTGATCTAAATGCAAACATGAGTGTAAATGCCAAAAAAAAATAAGTAATTGAAAGATAAATGTTACTGCTGCCCTGCTGGATGTCACTGCCTTAACAAAGAAGGATATTTGAATCCTGGCCCTGTTTTAAAAAGTTTCTTAAGGATTTGGCAGGCAAATGGAGCCTCCCTAACATTAGAGTTGTTCAGAGGCCCACATTTTTTTGTTGTTTGAACTGTACACCCAGAGGCTAGAACTGCATTGTAAATTAAAATGTGCGTAGGCAAGTTTATATAACTTTATATTCTACTTCTTGTTTTGGTTATGATTAGCTTTTTTTTTTTTTTTTCTCTCAGCTCCCTGAAAAGCTTTTATATTCTCAAGGTTGCAACTGGATTCAGCAATACAGTTTTGGGCCAGAAAGATACACAGGTCCCAATGCCTTTGGGAAATTGCGCAAATGTATGGAGACGTTAAAGACAAATGTGAGTATTTAGGAAACGGGTGGAATAAAAGCACTGAGAAATGGGTTGAGACAGAGCTGGGGAACCACTCGTGCTTCTGATTTCGCTGTGGACCTGTAAGAGCTGCCTGTTTATTTGCACCACAATGATGGTACGGACTGGCAATAGTTCCTGCTTTGGAATCTTTCCTATTAAGTATAATACTTAATAACTGGATTCATTTTCTTCTGTGTTCTTTCCAGTGGGCCGAACTAAGTGCTACTAAAGATCATGAAGAAAGAGGAATCCTGTGTAATACCCTCTTTTCTGATGAGGACAAGGAGCATAAACTGTATGAGGCTATAAAATTCATCATGCTCTATGAAGTTGTGGAAGCCTACGAGCAGATAAAGAACAGGGAGGAGCCCCCAAACAACCTTTTCAGCCTTCTCCTTGCTCGTGATTCTTCGCCTGACCCTTTGAGTTTCATGATGAACCATCTGAACTCCATAGGTGACTCTCTTTGCCTAGACCAGGTAATGATGTGAATAAAAAATGTCACCAAATTTATTCCATCTCTGATGTAATAAGGTGAACATATCATACATCATCTGTGATAGCTGACCCTTTCATTTGTCCTTTGGGATATGGGGAAGTGGACTGAAGATAGTCATTTTTCTTCCAGGAAAATAAATAAAAAGTAGTAAAATGACATGGACGGTTTCCTTGAAAATTCCTGTTAAGCTATCAGTGAGACATAGTTTAGAACAATGGTACCTTTGATATGTAAAATAATTATAGATTATGCGGATTTCACCTGTTAAATTGTTCCACCATGCCAAACGCTCTAGCATCACTATTTTCTCCCTCTCTTAGGTTCCCATTCCAATGTCTGTTAAGAGCAGATAATGATAACTCTATTAAGTGTTAATGGTTGGGGTTTTTTTCAATTTTATATTTAGTGAGGAGTTAAGCCACTGAAGTCCCACACTGCCACTCTGCAAATAGTTTCCAACGAGTGAAATTATTTTTTGTAATAAATTTCCGTTATCCAGTTGACTGCTATATATTGCAGCCACCTTTGAGAGCAGTTTGATTATAACGGAACAAGCCCTGCTCTGTCTGGCTATGCCCAAGGATAGGAGCTTTTTCCACAGCATTTTTCCTGCAGTCCTTTGCAGGAGATGCCAATGAAGATGCCAGATCTCAACTTTCATAGGCATGAAGCACAAGGACGTTTTTTCCTTTTACCATTTGATTTCCCTCTGGTAAAAAGTGATCACAAGGTGGCAGGCTTCTCATTTTCCAAGGTGTATCAATCTTTGAATGATTCCCAGTCTGTCTAGAAATAAATGTCTCACAGACTTCTTTCCTCTTCAGGTTGAACTGTTTCTCCTTGGATACTTACTTGAAGTAAAGATAAAGGTTTACAGACTGCATAGGTTCAATACTGAGGAATTTCAAGTAAACTATCCAGACGAATACCAAAGGGAATGGCATGAGATTTCTCTCCTGACCGAGGACGACCACTACTATCACATCCCTCTTTACAGAACGTGAAGGACCGGTGACATTTTCCCCTTTGTATGGTATTGTGGATGACCAGTTCCAGTCAATTAGGTTTCTAATCAGGCAGATTTTGAGTGTGCTCGTTAATGATTACAAAATTATTTGCAGGTTTATTGTGTAAACATTCTGCTTTCCCATTGCAGCTCAATTCACCATCAGTCAGCCATAAAAAAAACCAACAAAAAAACACAAACCAAAACGTAAAATATATTGCTACACTGTGTAGGGGAAAAATCTAATATTTGAGGGTTGTGAGACAAAAAAAAAAAAAAAAGATTGGACTGCACAACAAAGAAGGCAAAGGTAATGCTGGGTTTTTTACTGCTGGCCTGAGGGTTTACTCTGACAAACTCAAGTTCCTACCGCATTTCCTGCCTGTACCTTGTCTGGCTGTAGCCAGGGAGGATCAGTCACAGAGGAAGCCACTCCTGGGGTCTCACAGTTTTTATGCCAGGCTATTAAACTTCCATTCACTTAGAATCCTAGAATGGTAGGGGTTGGAAGGGACCTCTGGAGATCATCGAGTCCAACCCCTGTGCCAGAGCAGGATCACCCAGGGCAGGCCACACAGGAGCAGATCCAAGTGGAGTTGGAAAGTCTCCAGAGGAGACTCCACAGCCTGGCACCACCTCTGATGGGAGGAGGTAAACTGGGGCCTCTGTGTGGCTGCTTCAAATCCCACTTGGTTTCCCCTGTTGTGGGAAGGGCTCCCTCCCGGGATGCGCAGCACAAGGAGCTGCAGGCTCTGCTTGCTTCAGACACCTGGAATTAAGCTGTGCCCGATGAATGGAACATCTGCTTTATAACTGAGGAAAGCACCTAAGCTTTCTCAAAGCTAGAAAGGGCAGTATTGATACGCAACATGTAACAGAGTTAGACCTGGTAGCTGCCAGTGGTTCTTGTCTTGTAAATCCCCAATTCCAACAGGACCTGCCAAGATTTCCTTTGCAGTTCATCTGAGAAGGCTGCACACGGAGTACGTTCACAAACAGCGCACTTTTGGAAAATACTAATTTTCTATGCAGGATGTAAGTTCAGCAGTGTGTCTACATGTCTTCTCTGACTGTGTATTAATCCCCTTGCAGAAGATGGTTGTCTTTAGTTTAGACCTCAATGTGCGAAGAACTCTGGGACAGCTAAATTAAATTTACCTTCTTCCGCAAAGCATTTTGCCCAGTCTTGTTTTCTAAAATGATTCATTGTGTTTTGATTATTTAAAAAAAAAAAAAAAAGACGAGACTTTTATTTAAGAAATAGTAAAGTGTTATAGCAGATCTAGCGTAATACTTCTGAAAATCCTGCAGACCCCTAGGCATACGGCTGTATTGAAAAAAGTGGGATTTATTAGGAAACAAATCCTCTCCTTTCCTTATTCTAGAGAGGGGGGGACAAACAGGTTTGATTTTGAATTCCCACAGGAGAAAAGATAAGCCAGGCACAAAACTGTGAACAGGGCTGGAGCAGTTGCATGAGGGAATTAAATAATAATTCTTGGAGTGCCCGGAAAGCGCTTGGTGTCTTTGTGTAAAGGAAAGCAATTTTATCCCCCACAGCCTTTTTATTTGTCTGGATATGTGTGTATATATGTATTTATGAACACAAACACCCAACTTCTGGATTGTGTTTTATTTCCCTTAAGTTTCTCAGCATTGTTTTGGTCAATTGTAGCTTTTAATTAAGGAGGCTTGATTACCTATAATAATTGCATCTCATCAAAACCTGCATATCAAATACTTTATTTATTACAAGAAACTTCTTTTCACGGAATGAAATAATTTCCCTAGTTTAGATTTGGTTCTGCTCTGCATGGGGAGATATTACAATGCCCGAGAGCAGGGTATTGCTTTTTTTTTATTTATTTTTGCATCAACTGCAATATTTACAGCTATTAATAAACTTGTCTGTATTTTATTCTTCTTTTGGTACAAGCAGATGTACCAAAAAGAACAATGTCTTTTACAGGAGGCTTTTTAATGGTTTGCATATTATTTATGAATGGGAACACAAAAGCATTACAGACGAAAGGTATTAAACTTTGTCAAAATGTACATTTTTTTGTTACCTTGAGCATATTAATAGCAGGGGATTAATAAAGATGGAACACGGTGGAATTTATCTTGCCAATTTGGCTGCTTGCGTCGGAACTTCAGGTGAGGATAATCCTACATCTTAGAGATAAATACAGAGAGCTCTATGCAGGATTCTGAGAACACTGAGACAAGGCTGCACTGAGTTTTAACTGGGTTCTCTGATAATATCTATCTGATCATCTCTATCTTTTATTATAGTGGGAGAAAAAAAAAAGTTGGTTTTGAATGTCATCTTTTTTAAAAAGGGAATTTTAAAAACGCATGAACTATGATCCATATTTCATTTTACATGTGTTAAGCAAAAATACATATTTTTGACATATAAAGAAAGCTATGTATATACACACATAGGGGTGTGTGCGTGTATATACATAAAACCCAAAAATACATAAAAAAGAGAATCATCCTGAATACAGGAAAAAAAATTTTTAAATGTTGGGTTTGAATGTCATCTTTTTTAAAAAATGGAATCTTAAAAAACCTGTATGAACCACAATCCATATTTCATTTTAACTCCAAAGAAAAATACTGTCCATCTCCATTCTTCCAACTCTTAATACTGAAATTGCTGCTTGTTTAGATCGTGGCTGCCAAGTTGAAGAGAATTAAAATTTGCCCAGTGTTATTTTTTTGTTGCCAGTAATTGACCTGCCTAGTGAGAGGATATTGAGTTTCATGTCTAGGAAATAGTTTTGAAACACAGTTTTAAATTTGCTTAGAGCACAGGTTTATGGAATATTTACGATTTCAAATTAGTTTAGTTCTCCAGAAAAAAAGAAAGATACATTCATTCTCTTCAAAGCACTGAAAAGACCTACATTGTTGGTTATTTGTTGTTTTGTTTTGTTTTTCCAGTAGTTGGATTTCCCTGTCCTTCTGTGTACTTCAGCAGTCTGTAATGTCAGTGCTGTTACAGCACTAACATTTTTGGAGTCTTCATTTTCCTGAAAAGCTCCTGATTCTGAAGAAGAGGTCAAGTTTGGCATTTTGGACCACACATCTGTCTTCAGGGTCACCAAACCCCACACATTCACTCAGGGAAGTGTTGCTGAATTCCTTCATGAGCCTTCTCAAGTTGACTTTGAGCCTGGGACCTTATGAGACCTCAGTGCTGGGCAGCTAGACCTAAGGAAGGAGAAAAGTGAGAGTCAAACTTGAGACCATTCCCAACAAGGTGGATTTATTTACCTCTTAGAGGTGTCATTGCGTGTGGTGTGAGATTAACTCCAGAGATGTGGAATTGAGACCTGGAGCTCGCCCCAGTCACCCGGACACAAGCAAAATGGTGCAGTGAGCACCATGGGATGCTCTGTCTGGTTCGGTAGCACAAAGTGTCCGTGGGAGATGGATAAAAGAGCAGTTCATGGTGCCTGGTCTTGGTTCTAAACCTCGAAAGAGAGGTCAAGAAAGGCTTTTTGAAGTATATTGAAGGCAAAAGCAAGTCCAGAGGAAATGTGGGCCCACTGCTGAATGAGGTGGGTGCCCTGGTGACTGAGGATACAGAAAAGGCGGAGCTACTGAATGCTGCCTTTGCTTCAGTCTTTACTGCTAAGGCCTGCTCCCAGGAGTCTCAGACCCTTAAGACCACAGAGAAAGTCTGGAGGAAGGAAGATTTTGCCTCTGTTGATGAGGATCGGGACAGAGATCAGTTAGGCAAATTGAATATCCACAAGTCCGTGGGCCCTGATGGGATGCACCCGCGAGTGCTAAGAGAGATGGCAGATGTCATTGCTAGGCCACTCTCCATAATCTTTGAAAGGTCCTGGAGAACAGGAGAGGTGCCTGAGGACTGGAGGAAGGCCAGTCTTCAAAAAGGGCAAGAAGGAGGACCCGGGTAACTATAGGCTGGTCAGCCTCACCTCCATCCCTGGAAAGCTGATGAAACATCTCAAAGGATGTTGAGGAAAGGAGGCTTATCACCAGTAGTCAACATGGATTCAACAAGGGCAAGTCATGCTTGACTAATCTGATAGCCTTTTATGATAGTGCAACTAGATGGATGAGGGGAGGGCAGTGGATGTGGTCTATCTCAACTTCAGCAAAGTTTTCGATACTGACTCCCATAGTATCCTCGCAGACAAACCTGAAAAGTGCGGATTGGATGATTGTGTGGTGAGATGGATTTGGAACTGGCTGAAGGACCAGAGAGTTGTGGTCAGTGGAGCAGACTCTAGCTGGAGGCCTGTGAGCAGTAGTGGGTCCAATGCTGTTTGATTATTTTCATCAATGACCTAGATGAGGGGATGGAGGGGACCCTCAGCAAGTTCACTGATGATACAAAACTGGGAGGAGTCGCTGACACACTGGAAGGCTGTGCTGCCATCCAGCGTGACCTAGACAGGCTGCAGAGCTGGGCGGGGAGAAATTTAATGAAATTCAATAAGGGCAAATGTAAAGTTCTGCATCTGGGGAAGAACAACCCCATGGATCAGTACAGGTTGGGGGCTGATCTGTTGGAGAGCAGCTCTGGGGAAAAAGACCTGGGAGTCCTGGTGGACAAGAGGATGACCATGAGCCAACAATGCGCCCTCATGGCCAGGAAGGCCAATGGCATCCTGGGATGCATTAGAAGGAGCGTGGCCAGAAGGTCCAGGGAGGTTCTCCTCGCCCTCTGCTCTGCACTGGTGAGGCCCTACCTGGAGTACTGTATCTAGTTCCGGGCACCCCAGTTCAAGAACGACAGGGAACTACTGGATAGAGTCCAGCGCAGAGCCACTAAACTTATTAAGGCAGTGGAGCATCTCCCTTATGAGGAGAAGCTGAGGGAGCTGGGTCTCTTTAGCTTGGAGAAGAGGAGACTGAGGGGTGACCTCATTAATGTTTATAAATATGTAAAGGGCAAGTGTCAGGAGGACAGAGCCAGGCTCTTCTTGGTGGCACCCAATGACAGGACAAGGGGCAACGGGTGCAAACTGGAGCATAGGAGGTTCCGTTTAAACACAAGGAAACACTGTTTCACAGTGAGGGTGACAGAGCACTGGAGGAAGCTGCCCAGAGAGGTTGTGGAGCCTCCTTCTGTGGACACATTCAAAACCTGCCTGGACACGTTCCTGATCTACTCTAGGTTCCTGCTCTGGCAGGGTGGTTGGACTCAATCTTCTGAGGTCCCTTCCAGCCCCTAATATTCTGTGATTCTGTGAAACTGAACCTGTGACCAGACGAGACCCCATGACATTTGTTTGCCTGAGGAAGGTATAAAAAAACAACATCAAAAGCTGTTCGAGTTCCTTCTAGAGACCTGAGCTAGAAAAAAGCAGGATGCTCCAGGATGCTGTCAGCATTATACATTCGTGTGAAAAATGAGGTTTCTGTCTCACTGAGGAAAACTTGATGCAAAGTCAAGCCAGAGATGGGAGAGTAAGAACTGAATGCAGCAGGCAGGAGCTGGTAGTGAGTGGGAGTCTGAGGAGCTGCTGAGCTGGAGAGGAGCTGCAGAGCAAGCACAAAAATATTCCTTGTTTCCAGCAGCATTTTGCAAGGGTAGCCACATCCCAGCAGCTCCTCAGGCTTGGTCATGAGGCAGACTTACGGACATCAGCTGAGAGGGATTTGTTCCAAATGAACAACTTTGTTTGATTAAGGAACTGAAAAGAAAGATCTTGAGACTGATGTGTTGTCTCATTAGGGGACACCACCACCTTTTTTTTTTTTCTTTTTAGAAGACAGTGAAGGGGACTCATGAATTTGAGTGCTGTAAGAAAAACCACTTAGTTTCTTGAGTTTTTGATACTAAAATACAGTTTTTATGGTGGAGCTTGCATGCCCTCCTATACCTCCCAAAACCAACACCCCTCCCCCGTCTCCCACCCCCCACACATCCTACTCCCCACATCT
>VWZK01006666.1:0-46092 GCA_013396935.1 Baryphthengus martii | reverse complement strand
GGGGCAGCGGCGGCGGCTCGCAGCGTGCCCTCCACGGTCCCGGCGAGCGGAGCTGAGCCCGCGGGCCCACAGGACAGAGGCGACCGGGAAGGTGAGGCTGCGGCTGCCTGGTGCGGTGGGTGGTTGCGCGGAACCTGGTGCGGCCTTCCCAGGGGAGTAGCCGGGAGGAGGTGTTGCAGCTCTCGGCTCTGCGGGACAGCTTGGCAAAGAGCTGCGAGAGGACAGGGATATCTGGCAAAGAGATTTGTGGCAAGGGGAGGCTTCCAGCTGAAGGTGCGTTTTTTAAAACGTACCTAGTCATTATTAGACTGTCAGGTCTGAGGTGACCAGCCTGGGTAGCGATGCTCAGAATTGTCTAGAATGTGAATGTGGCAATGGCAAAGCAGCCCCTAATTTTTTGGGAGGTTTTATAGTAAGATAAATATCCTTGCATACTTTCTGGACAGACACATCCTAAACCTTTGGGGAACTTCAACTGGGTTGTAAAAAAGGCTCTTTTAATAACTTGGAAATCATATTAGAAGGAACAAGGAACAGAAATTTTTGGGCCAAGCAGTAATCCTGGTGCAGTGGAGAGTTTCAGGTGAGTTTTTAAAACTTCTCCTCTTGCAGGACTGCAACTTGTTCCATGGGGCTTTCTCTTAGTCCTCAAGTTTTTAGGTGATAATGCCTGTTGAGAAGAGCAAGGGTTGGTAAGGGCACTAATTCTATCATGGCTTGTGTTTGAGGAACTAACCTCAGTAAGAAATTAAATCAGCTTTGGCCAAGGACATTAATTTGAAAACAGTTTGGGTGCTGTGTTGTCTTATCAGACTATTCTGGATTTTGTTCCTGCTTTTATTAATAATTCAAGCACCCTCTAAATCCTTAGAATATAAGATAACTATTGAAATACTGTCATTTGCTTAAAACATGTGCTTTTGCTCTTCTGTGAGAGACGCTCTTCATATATTTCTCCATTCTTCAAAGCCAGGATAATTTTCAAGGGTGGATGACAGACCCAGGCAGGCTTTCTGTGGGTGTGGAACAGACACAGGGAAACGGGAGTGTTGCCACACACTTGATGAAGCATGAAAAGAAAGCTGGTGTTCCTTCTAATGAACTTGATGCAGTAGATGCAGCTGCTGACCAGAAAGAACCATCTACATCAGAAATAAGGAAAAATTCTGCGTGCAGAAGTACTAGGAGACCTGAGAAGACAGAGAGGATTCAATCACTTGGGACAGATCAGGATGCATCTAAAACCTGTCAGCTATATCTCCCTGCATCCAGGCTTTGTTCAGCAGTGGAGTCATCTGAGGACAGGTGAGGTGGTTGGTTTTTGTTTGATTTTTTTGGGTTTTTTTATATATATTTATAGATATTAACAGCTTTTCTATAGCAAGGGAGCGTAATTTCAGTTCGTGAAAGTGAATTTCTTGGCAGAGTTTTGTATTTAGTGAGGAAAATGTCAAATCTACATTGACAGTTACCTTCACCCTTCAGGTAAGTTGGTTATTTTTATAGTTTCTTAATGGTGACCTTTCTGCATCCAAGGGAATAACTGATGTGACATTAAGCTGAAGGGCAGGATGCAGAGCATGGGAAACTAAAAATTGAAGGCAGATACTCTGGTAGCTTGTGAAGGCTTTAAGTGCAGTACTGACCATCATAGAAAGCTTATTTTAATGCAGACACTTCACTGTTTTGTTTTGTTTTGGTAAAACCTCCTGCTATAGGCTGAAGGAAAAAGGTAGTTGTGTGATTCAGGTTTGACAGTCAAAAGTAGTTACAAGAATGTGTGTTGTCTGGAGGATGAAACAAATATGAAGTTGTATTTTTTCAAAAAAGACATTCTAAACTTCTGCAAACAAAATCAATGCACCTTAAGACTGGCTTTATTTTGTTGAAGACGACACTGACAAAGTAAGAGAATAAAGTGATTTCTAGGTAATCCCCTTTCTACAGGTAGCCAGTGGACTATTTAGATGACATCCAATGAGTTCTGACTTAGTGAAAAAGTCACCAAATTACATGTTTTCAGGGATGCTTTACAAGTCTTATTTTATGCTTAAATCACTCTGGGATTAATGAAGCACAATCTAACATGTTAATGTGAGTTTTTAAATATCAACACATATTTAACGTGAATACACAGATTCATAGAAATATGTTTGAGGTGTATTTCCTATGTTGGCCAGAGTGTGGTACATAAGGATCTCTATCCTTCTGAATTTTTAAATTAGCTGCTACTTTACATTCTAATGCTCTTTGCTCTAAAATGCCTTTACAGGAACAGTAGCACTGAGTTTGACATCCAGAAATATCCTTTGCTTTCGTATGATATCTTCAATAAAAAAAATCTAGAAGTAGAAATCTCTTTATATTTTTGCCCATAGTCCTTTCCCTTTTCTCCAGCTTAGTTTTGCTCGTTGTTGCCTTAACTTCTTGGGGGTTTTAGGTTTTTTTGATAGTGTGCCTTGTTTTTAGTGTGTTGTTAAAATGAGAAGCTCAAAATACTCTAAGTGAAAACTACCATGCTGTTACTTTTGCAGTTTTTTGTTTTTTGTTTGTTTTTTTTTAACTTGGTACCTTTGGTTCAGCAGACTCTAATAATTTCAGTGTTTACACACCACACTATGGGCTATTTTGTTTTTTCTTTTGTGCATGCATGTTTTAATTTAATTATTCTTTTCCATCTGTTATTTCTTTTCACTGTTGTCAAGTAATAATATGAAGATTAATGGGGAGAGGCTGTTTCCACAGCTTGGCTTATGTTGTGCTACTACAGGGTTAAGATGCACTTGCAACTCTGAAATAAGAGTGGCCATGCAGGTGAATTGCACCTCTTAAGTACCTTGATTTCAAAATTGTTTAACATCCAGTGTCAACAAAGTACTGCACTTTATCTTTCATGTTCTGGGTCTGTTTTGTCAACTCACAAAAAGAAGATGCTGTGAGCTCTGCAAAATGAACGTGATGCTGTTTACTCTGAAGGTTTTTTTTTGTTGTTTTTTTTAGCAGCCCCTCTAGTTTACTCTTTGCGCTCTATCTTCTGACTGCTCTTTAATGCTGGCTCCCAAAGTAACGCTGCCCCACGCCCTGTGGGATCCCTTATAGAAGCAGCTTTGTTCATGCTCTGAAGGGGAGGCTGCTTTGTGTTTTAAATACTTAGCTTATAGATGAACTAGGCTGGAGATCGCTGCTCTAAGATATTGAATTGGCTTGCCTTTTTTTTTCTTTCTTCCCATAGTGTTTTCAAGGCTATTGGGTGTTCTTGAAACTCTTCACAAAACTTAGTGGACCTTAATCTCTGCTGAGAGCTAAGGTTGGTTTTTCTTGCAGTGAGGAGGACATGTATCGTGATGCAGAAGAAATAGAGAAAGAGAAAATACTACTTTATGAGACAGGCTCTTCAGGTACACTCCAACTTTGGTGTTCTGTAAGCATAGCACTTAATCTGCTATTATTTGACACTCTCATTTCCAAGGATTTTTGTGCACAAATGTCTGTGCCATTGGAGTTAATTATTATTATGGCTGAGTAATTTGTACAGTATAATTCACAAAAAATCCCACAGCATTTCATGTAAAACTGTTTGCTCTTAATATGTTTTTTTTTCCCCATGTTTCAATGGTTACTTCAGAAGAAAATGTGAAACCTGTGGAAAGCAGTCATATAACCTATAGTATGAGTGTTGTGCTTGAAAAATTGTTATATTATTGATTTACTACAGCAGCATCTGTTGCTGGGATCCCTCAATAACCTTCATGCTATCTGGTTTAGAATGAAGGCTATTGGGATTCCAAGAGAAAACTGTGTTGTTTGGGGTTTTTTTCTACCGTTTTTTCTGACTTAAGCAGAAAAGTCTGTTACCTATCTGCCTTCTAATCTGGCTGCTGAAAGAAAAGAAACTTTCATCAAATAGTTTTCTGATTGCTAGGAAGATGAAGAGTACGAAATTCCACTTTTTGCCAATTAATATTTTCCAAAAGAAAGGAGTGGAGGGTTCTCGACTTTCTTGGACTACATCAGTTTTTTTGTTCATTTGTCATTTTCAGAGCAAGCTGTGTTTTACCTTTTATTTTTGATCCCCCCTCAAATACTAATTTCTTAGTAGCTCTAGGTTGTGCTGCCAGTCTCCTTTGTCACCAATGCTATTTTAAAGTGATCAAGTGTGTGTAGAAATTCAGTGCTTTTTCTGTGTTGCTCTGTTTCACAGTTCTCCCTGTGATATTCCGTATTCTGTTTTAACAGAACATAAACTCAGTGTTGCACCTGAAATGGACATCATGGAATATTGCAGAAGAGAATGGAGAGGAAACACCCCAGTAGCAAAGAGAATGAGAAAGGTATTGCTTCTTTTTGGTCATTTGTTTGTTTGTTTTTCATTTGTGTGTTTAATGGGTGATTTCCGGTGGGAACAATCTTTGGAAACCACTGCTATTACATTTCCTGTTTTAGTGTCTGGTCTGAGAAGCGACTGACAACTAGAAGATGGTTTTGTTCATGCTTGCTCAAAATGTGTTTTTCTGTAAGGCTACTTGTTGAGAGTGTAGAGTTTTGATTAATACTGCTCTTCATTACTGTTTCCAGTTTTTAAATTTGATTTCTTGCTGTAAGATGGTAATTCTGTGGGCTGTGGAAATGGCAGAGCAGATAATCAAACCTTTTGGCAGGAGGTAAACAATGTGTTGGTGAATTGCGTGATTTTTAAGATGGGTACCTTTAATGAATAGGCTCGGTTTTACTTAATTTTTTCCTGACTTGTTACTTTTTGTAGGTTTTGGACTGGGTTTCTTATATTAATCTTCAGCTAGAATGGTAGAAAATGAAGTATGAGGTTGGTTGGGGTTTTTTTGGTTTGTTTTTTCAACACCATTTGAAAATTTAGTGTTATGTATGAATAAACCTAAAAATTACTTTTCTTAAATCAAAAGATCTATGTGTCACCTTGAAGGGATTATTTAGAGAAATAGAGATGCACAGGGCGTTGGCTTTTGCTTGGTGATTTGAGGAGAGATACTGAGCTTCAAAAGTCACATTTCAACATCACTGCTTCTTCCATACAAATGAGAACGGCAGGGAGGGAACAAATGTGCTGAGCGTGTGTCAAGATATTTCAGTGGAAATACAATTTTTCCCTGAGGAAAAACCAAACTGCATGTGACACATTTTGGGTAAATGGAGTAAACCCTTGCTGAAACTTTTTGTAAGCTTGATACATACATCTATATATTGAGATTTATAGTTGTGTTTGTATGTTTGGATTTCGATGGTTTTTTACGAACTTCAGTGGGTTAACTACCCACATTTCAATGATATTTCTGCTCTGTCATCAAGTAAATGCCACAATCAGTTATCTACTTAGATTTCTTTGAGTTTTGGTTTTTTTGTTATTGTTTATTTCATTTTTTGTTTGTTATTAAACTAAGGAAGTTTTTTCACAGCAAAATTTGTGACAGAAGCATTTGAACTTGTAAAATGGGTATGGGATCAAACCCTTCTTAAAAAAAGTAGCATTAGCATTTGGTTGCTAATATTCCAATATCTTTTATGATACCAGTGCATGATCTTAGAATGTTTTATTAATGCTCTAATGTTACTTGGATTTTGTGCTTTTCTAGGGATATGAAGCCGTTGCTCAGAAGTTTGCATCTCTAAGGAGAGTACGAGGTGACAACTACTGTGCTCTTAGAGCAACTCTTTTCCAGGCTCTAAACCAGGCTACTCAGTTACCAACCTGGCTGCAGAGTGAGGATTTTACTGTGGTAGGAGTCACTTTCTCATCTTCTGACAGTGGAGGAATGTTGGTTCTGACCTCTTTGATAATTGCATGATCTCATTTGTGACTTGCCTGTCTTTGTCTTACCCTCACCCTCTCGGTTTCTTCTTACTGCCTGTGATGTGGCAGGTTTCCCACAGGATAGCTGCTAGTAACAAAAAAAAAAATAAAAATAATTATGGGCAACTTATTGTCTGCACATCTGAAAAAAAACCCAAACCAACCACCAAACCCCAGCTTTTCAAAATTACCGTATGGCTTCTTGTGTGCCAGACATGGTTTCTCTGGAAAGTGGATTAACAAATTGGATGCTGCAGGCTTTTCAGGATGTATTCCCTGTGGTTTAGAGGTTAAATGTAAGAGCAACTCCAGCCTGACACAAAGAACAGTTCTTAGGGAGCATTGATGGATAAGCGAAGCAAGGTATCTTACTAAGAGTATAAAAGAAAAACATTCCAGAAATAATTATCCTGTGTGACTTAAGTGGCATCTGCAGATGGATGATATGTTGGGTTTGGGTTGTGGTTTTTTATTTATGAAAAAAAAAAAAAAACCACAAAAGAAAGGCCATGAGTAACTTGGGGTCATTAGTTTTTCCAGTGCTTATGTGTTGGAAGATGTAGGGGATCTGGAAATTGAGATCTGGAAATCGGGATCTGGAAATCGCAATAGACCAGTATTCTGACTATTATTCAGCAAGCTGTGTTGGATTACGGTCATCTTAGTACCACATTTGTTCATAAGAACAAATCTGATCTGAAGGATCATTTTAAGGTGCAAAATATTAAAAAAACCCAACTCAAACAGTGAAATAATAACGGGCACGTTGGTGTCTTTTCTTTCCAAGACTTTTGACTTAACCTGTCTTCTCTTCTCTCAACTTCAGCTCTCTGAAAACTTGCTGAGCAAGTATGACTGGATCAAGCAGTGGCAGCTAAAGCAGAAACGGGGCAGGAAGACGGAAGAAATTAGTGATGAAATGAAAGAATATTTAATTCTTCTAAAGAAAAAGGTTGGAAAAGTATTTGTTTGTTCTTGGTCACTTGCAAATAAGAAAAGTGACAGATTTTTTTGAATGTGGTGTGTTTAGCATAAGCATGCTTTCACTAGTGAAAGCCACTTCTCTGTATGTGTACCGCAAGAAAATACTTGTTCAGATCTGTGAGTGTTCTGGTCTTTCACTGCTCGCTTTAGCCTGATGCTGGAATTCATTTGTAAGCAGCTCTGCAAAAAACCAAGCTAGACAGGTTTTAATGAAGAAATGAATGCAACAGAGCAACATTGTGCCTCTATTTCTTTCTTTATTTGAAGGAATGATGTATATACTGTGCATAAATGCTGTTGCTACCTTGAAAAGGTCTTGGAAAACTATAAGCCCAAACAGACTAATGTCAAAGGAATTTCAAAAGAGTAGCTTTTGTTCCACATTTATGGGTCTTTGTTGTAGATTAACAGCAGGAAAATGATTATGCCCTTTCAGTGTTCATAGTGCTATGTAGCCCCATTCTTCTCCCCTTGAAACTCTGGAACCTATTGAAAAACTTCAGTTGTTCCTTTCTTACTGTGTATGCATATTCTCTTTGGTTTTTTTGAAGGTTTTTAAGAATATTTTAAAGGCTACATTCAAACACTCTTGAGAGCTGGAATGAAATCTGCATTCTGAGTAACTGAAATGTGAAGAAGTTGAAAGATGAAGGATTTATGATGCAGGAAACAAAAAGGTTATTGCCTTTTTGCTTGTTGTCCCGTGACAATAGTTGTTTTGCCATGATTTCCAGCATCACCCTCTGTTGTTTTGCTTAAGTTCTAATTTAAGAAGAAGCAGACTTAGATAGGACTACAGCTATGGAAATAGTTTTGATTCTTTTTAAAGAGGCACAAAGCTCTTTGTAAGGTCATAGGACCAATTCACAAGTGGCTTTTTTCCAGCTATTGAGACATGTTGTGTCTGTTCTTTTGTTGTTTTTCTTTCTTTTTTATAGTGGAAAAATATAAGTGAAATCAAGGGGCCTGTTGAGAAACAAGAAGCCTGTGATAAACTCTTTAGAAATGAAGAGGAGGAGTATAGTCTCTACGAAGCACTGAAATTTTTGATGCTTAACACTGCCATCGAATTGTACAACAATGAGAAAAATGGAAGGAGAGTCCCTGTCTTCTCCTGGCTGCTGTTTGCACGGGATACATCTGGCAACCCTTGTCAGTTAATGCACAACCACTTGAATCATATTGGTCACAGTGGAGGCCTTGAACAGGTAACGAGAGGTGGTTCTTGCAGTGTTATTTTCCTGCTTGGGAGATTTTGGTTTCAAGTGGTTTAAGAAATCACCCAGCTTTTCTTGGTCTCGCTAAATTTAATGATGTAGTGTCTGGTTTTCCACTGGGGAGGGGGGAAAAAAATCTAGTAGACCCACTTGCTTGTAGTGAGACTCTCTGAAGGTCTTCTCTTTAAACATCTTTTTTTTGTCTGGCAGCTGACACTTAGGTAGTGTTCTTTGGAAGTGTGGTATTCTATCAATAGTAGCTTTTGTATTAGTCTCTTAATTATTAACTTAAAAAAAGTATATGGTGATAAAAGCTAATAAAGAGAAGATCACCTGTAGTACATCTGGTGAATTCTGATAAACTAATCACAGTTGCTGCCTCATACATGGCAGAAATGGTGTGCATGTTACAAAAAAAAGCCCCAAAACAAAATGCAGTGATTAATGAGCTGAATAGTCTGAAATATTTTCAAAACATCCATTCAAAAAAAAAAAAATCCCATTGAGTACATGACAACTATGGTACGGTAGTTAAATTGACCACTTAATGATTCTATGTTTCTAGTGTCTATAATTATGTTTTCTGTCTGTTTATTGGCTTAACAATCTGCTGACTGTAGTATAGGTGAGACAGGTTGCTGTTACTGTTCAAATAACTAATTCATTGCTGACCTTTTTACTGCCCTGTTTAGTCAATAAGTAATATCACCTATTTCTCTGCTGACTAGATGTGCTTATTTCCATGCTATTCCTTGTAAATAGTTATTTAGAACAGATATGCATGTCACTGCAGTAAAAAAGATAGAAGGTTTTCCAGCTTCTTTCTCTGAATTCCTTTTGATATCAACAGGCTTTGTGAGGGCTTTGCATTTACTTTGTATTCGGCTTTTTATTCAGAGCACCTTCTAAAAGGGAAAGAATAGTTGCCTGAAGCCCATTCTTGTCCTGTTAAGTCACTAAACAGGATGATTAGAATCATAGAATCCTAGAATGTTAGGGGTTGGCGATGTCCCAGTCCCTTCATCATCCTCATAGCCTTTGTTTGTGGCAGCAGGGAAGTGGGATTCCCTGTCTAAAGAGGCTTTTCTTCAGGACTAATATCCTACTATCTGAAGAGAAACATCTTGTAGAAGGTATGTGGAATTTTACACATCACGCTTCTGCTTTTTTTTTTTTTTTTTTAAAAATTTCTTTTTTTCTCAATGCAGGTGGAAATGTTTCTCCTGGCTTATGCTCTGCAGTACACCATCCGAGTGTATCGGCTCTATAAATATGGTACTGATGAATTCATCACACTTTATCCTAACGACCCAGAGGAGGGCTGGCCCATGGTAACTCTCATCACTGAAGATGACAGACATTATAATATTCCAGTCAGAATGTGCCAAGAGACTATGCTGTAAAAAACGGATTTATTTTTTTTTTATTTTTTTTTTCGGCAAGCCAGCCTATGCTGCTTAGGGAGATTTCTAGTGCTCTTTGAAACAGGACAATGTTGAAAGTCTGTGTTATTAAATCCAGAAAAACTTGAAATCTATGTTTTAGAAGTTTACATCTGAAATAACCTGTCAAATAAGTACTAAGTTAAAGAGTAAAAATTTTGCAAATGTGGCTTTTGTTGCCCATTAGAAAAAAAAACAAACAAAAAACCAAACCCAAAAAAAAACAAAACCGAAACTTCTACAGTCCTTTTTTTTGGAAGGGCTTACTCTGAAAAGGACTGCAAAAATTAGAGATATACTTCTTAAAAGAAGATAGATGAGGCTCTCTGGTAAGACACAGGCTGACCTTCTGCTCCCTGAAATAATGAACTGATGATTAATTGAATCTTCTGGAAAAGTAAACTAACAACATCCTGTCTGATGTTTGTGATGCTTTATAGATATTTGGGGTCTCAGGAAGCAGTGTCATTCTTTTGCAGTTGAAATGTAATGCCTGCTGCGGCTTATGCTATAACAGCGGTATTATTTAAAGTTTTCTAATGCTTTGGGAGGTGTGAGGGCGGGTGTGTTTTACCCATGAATATCTCTTATTTAGAAGCCAGTCATCTGTGATGCTGAAAATGAAGAGCTCTTCCCATTTCAGTCCCGTGAGAGGTGATTACACAATGAGAATGTGTGTTCACTGTGTTCCAAAATGTCTTAGACACACCTTCACAAGCTCCATCATAGGCTCAGTGTTATATTTTTTTCATCTTTGCCTTTTAAAAACAACTAGTCTGATCTGTTACTGAAAATTCCTGGGAGCTACAAAGGAATAAAAATAAACCAATTCATCTGGCACTTTTGTTTCTTGTTTTACAGCCTGTTTTCTCTCTAGCTATACTTGAGTTTATAATTTTGAAATCCATATTCAAGTTAGTTACTTCTTGAAGGCTGCAAAACTTAGTAACCTGTGTAATAAAAATGTAATAAAAAAAAAAAGAAATAACAGCTTTTGCAACTCAGTGAATTCTGATAAGAAAGTTGTAGTTATGGTTTAAATAACTTTTTTAAAAATAAAGTAAAGCCTCAGATCCCTCATTTTCAACCCCATGTTATGATATGGGGTGAATGTGGTAGTTGTTTGGGTTTTTTTCTTTTCTTTCTTAGATTTCTAGAGTTAAATAATTCTTCAAAACATTTCTGGCTTGCTGGTCTCGGACAGATTTCAGACACTGTCCTTGTTAATGTCTAGTGCACCTACCCATCTTTTATTTAGAGGAAAAAATGGAAAAAAAAAGAAAAGCTCCTACAATAATTCAGAGACTAGTATTGTCCTCCTCGAACGACGTTGTTGTGTTTCCAGAACTATCCCAGAGCTGCTTCTACTACCTGCTGGTAGTGTCCAGGTGGTAAAGGAGTTGATATTTTAAAAATCTAAATTTTTAAATTTTAAAAATTTCTTTCACTTTTGTATCTTTTTAATATGTCATCATTTAACCCCAGCTGCTCGTTCCCCGCCCTCCTGCCCCTGACCTCAGGGAGGATGGGGAGGAGAATCAGGAGGAAAAAAAAAAGAACACAAAAAAAAGAAAAACTTGGGGTTGACATAAGAACAGTTGAATGGCTAGAATAAAATATGACTATAGTAGTAAAACATAATGATGATCATAATTGTAATGAAAAGGAATGTACCAAAAAGAGATAAAACTGGAGGAGAAACCCTGAGTGCAGCACAATGTCACTGCTCACCAGGTGCTGACTGATGCCTGAGCAACCATCAACACCCCCTGCCCGGCTCCCTCCAGGTTATATACTGGGCTGTTATGGGATGGACCATCCCTTTGGCTGGTTTGCGTCAGCTCTCCTGCTTCATCCCAGCTTCTCATGCAGCTGCTGGCTGGCAGAGCAGGGGAAAAGGAATAATCCTTAATTCAGGGTCAATGCTCCTTGGTAACAACTGAAAACACGGGTGTGTTATCAGCACTGTTCTCACACTGAATCCAAAACCACCCACCAGCTACCCGGAAGAAAATGAACTCTGTCTCAGCTGAAAGCAGGACAGAATATCAAAGAGCTCATCCATTTATATCTTGAATAAGAACCTGCTGGTGGGGGTTGAAATGTGCCCCAGGGCCTCTGGTTTCTGCAGCCTGGGGTTCGGTTTGTGCAGCCTGGCAGACCTTCAGGTGAGGGACTGATGAGTCTTCACAGCCAGAAATAATTCCTGTGAGGCTTAGAAGCTTAGCTGGGATCTGCGGTGTGAATCCTGAGCACTGTTTCTGGGATGGCTTACTCTCTTCACACAAACACAAGGCTGAGTAATGTGTATGGAGAGATGGTGAGGTTGGGCTCTCGGGTTGTCCAAGAGCAAATCATAGAATGGTTTGGAAGGGACCTTAAAGATCACCCAGCTCCAGCCCCTTGCCATGGGCAAGGACACCTCCCACTAAACCAGGCAGATCAAGTCAAATAATTTTTAAAATGGATAAACGTGTTTGTTTCCAACCACGTTTGCAGGTGCAAAGAGCATATTCTATTTTTATTGTCTTTATTATAGAGGGCAAACCCCCAGTTTTACCCATAAATATTAGAAGAACAGAATAAACATGAGGCTAATCATTGCATATACCGGTGTTCCTGAATTGCTGACCTGACAAAAAATGATTTCTAGCTGAAAGAAACGTATTCAGTGTAAAATCACTGCCTCCCCAGACTAATGAATGTAACTATGATGGGCTATATCATTAGAGGTGGAGCACTCACTGGACTGCTACTCTTTGTATTTCTAAAAGTTTCCTGCATCATAAGAATTTTATTTTTTTTTTTACATAAAAAGTTGAGAGAAAGAGTACATTCTATTGAGCAAGGAAGATACACAGGATGGGCCATAAACGTGCAAACTGCAGCTGTTTCAAACTCTTTCCAGAGTCCCCTTCAAGTGATTTTTATTTTTTTTAAATTTTTCAAGTATTGTGTAACCTTTTGGCTTATGTTTTGCAGCAGATCTGGGTGTTTTGTTCAAAAAGCAGTTCTGCAGCCCTGAAAGTCAGAGCTTGGGTGAGAGCCTGAAGCTGCCTAGAAGTGCCAAGCTGTATCTCCTGCTGCCAAAATTTGGCTCCTGGGCAGGGGTGTAAGGATCTGTGCCAAAAGTGCGCTTGCATTTGAGAGCCTTGTGTTCCTTTCAGCATCTGGGGTTAACAGCAGGTTCTCTTCTCTCACCTGAGCTTCTCTTCTAAATTTATATTGTTGAGGGGAGCAGAAGAATCAGTAATAAAACTTCTCTGAGGTCGTCGTTGACCTGCATGGCTAATGGAGTTGAAAAGAGAGAGAGAAGGAGATTATTACAATTAAACGAGCAAGTTGGTTAGGTACCAGCCTTTAGTATCTAATATTAATGTTATCTGTAGATACTTGAGTGGTTCCATGCTGTTCATTTACTGATGAACCCTCTGTAGAGCCCTCTTCACTCAGACATGCTGAGTTTTGTCTCATCAAATCATGCTACAAAATAAAAAAAATCTCTTTCAGGATTTGTTTTATTTTTACATGTCTGTGGTAATGAGCCTTTTTCTGTCCCTTGGTGCTGAGCAGGTCTTCCCCCAGCAGGGCCATGTTCTCTCACCCCTTATCCCCCCTGCCTTTATCGTAGGAATCTTAGAATGTTAGGGGTTGGAAGGGACTGCGGGAGATCATCGAGTCCCAACACCCCCGCCAAAGCAAGATCACCCAGGGCAGGCCACACAGGAACAGATCCAGGTGGGGTTGGAATCTCTCCAGAGAAGGAGACTCCACAACCTCTCTGGCCAGCCTGTTCCAGGCTCCATCACCCTCACAGCAAAGAAGTTTCTCCTCATGTTGAGGTGGAACCTCCTGTGTTCCATCTTGTACTCTATTCCTTGTCCTCTTACTGGGCTCCATAGAAGAGAGCCTGGCCTCTTCCACTTGACACCCACCCCTCAGATATTTATAGACATGAGTAAGATCCCCTCTCAGCCTTCTCTTCTCCAGACTAAACAGCCCCAGGTCTCAGCCTTTCCTCCTAGGAGAGATGCTCCAATCCCTTCATCAGCATTGGTAATTCACTTGTAGCATTAGTAATTCACCTTCTTTGCTTGTAGTCTTGAAAGTCTCCTCTCCTTCCCATGAGCAGACCCTCCCCTGACTCTTTTTCCATCAGTAATGAGGACAGGCAGCATTTCCCTTGATGAGGTGTATTGAGATTTACTCGTATCTTCCCTAGAGGGCACATGTAGACCTCAGCCCAGAGAGTGCTCAACCACAGCCAGGAACTCTCCCGCTCCCAGCTGGCACCATCCAGCGTTTGCTTTTGAGTCTGACAGGCAATGATGGGTCTAAGGTAGAACACAGGCAGTTCTACCTTAACATGAGGAAGAACTTCTTTCCTGGGAGGGCAGTGGAGCCTTGAACAGGCTGCCCAGGGAGGTGGTAGAGTCTCCTTCTCTGGAGAGATTCCAACCCCACCTGGATCTGATCCTGTGTGGCCTGCCCTGGGTGATCCTGCTCTGGCAGGGAGGTTGGACTCAATGATCTTCAGAAGTCCCTTCCAACCCCTACCGTTCTAGGATTCGCCACCCTATTGCTTGTCTTTTCACCTGCTTGCCAACTGACTCCCTTTGCTTAGGGAGAGAAGAATAAAGCCTATGTGGTCCCCGAAAACCAAAAGCATAGTTTGAGAAAGTCAAGCTCAGCTTACGTGACTCTCCTCCCACTTTTTCACCTTGCTCAATCTGCCCAGGAGGAAGCAGCAGGGCAGGAATGAAGCCCCACAGCTGGTTTCAAGCAGACATTGGTTTTTCAAATCATGAGGGTGTTGGCTGTCTGGGCTCTGCCATCACCAGCAGGTGCGGAAGCCTGGCAGGCACAAAGGAAAGAGTTTTTTCAAAGCCCTATCCCAGTCTCTCTCTTTTTTTTCTATTTTTCCTATTTTTTCCATTTTCTTCTATTTTTTATTTTTAATTTTTTTCTCTTTTTCTTTTTTTATCTATTTTTCTAGTTTTTTCTGTTTTTTTCTTTTTTATGTATTTTTTTTCTATTTTTTTCAAAACACAGGCTGAATTTTGACTTCTTGTGTCAATGTTTTTTCAAAAATATACACGATGTTGCAGGTAGATTTTTATTAAACCTAAAGTAAATGAAGTGCGCTTTGAAGTATGTTACTTCAAGAGTAAGTAGATCTATTTTCAAAAGCTCATTATGATAACAAGGGTATGTCAGCTACAAAAATGCATAAGTAATTTCAACTTTTTTGGAGGTTTTGCTTTTGCAATTTTTTTGCCACTTCCAAACTGCAGATAAAATAAGCTACTCGAAGTAATCGGTGAACTTACTGCCAGTGTCCTTTCAACGGTTTCATTATAGCTTAGGAAGGATTTTTTTGTTTGTTTGTTTCTTTTTTTCTTTATTGTAATAGGACACAAAAGCGGAGTTACATTAGTTTGGAGAGCAAACTCCACAGTTGAGCAATGTACATTAGTTCCAGGCTGTTTTCTGCATGTACATACACTTGCCACCCAGACAGTGTTTTCATTCAAAGTTAATACAGTTAAAATGTTTCACTTTTTTTTTACAGTTCTGCCAGTTTGGTTTCTTCTTTGTTTTTCTGTTGTGTTTTTTGCTGAATTACAGCTAAGGCTGATGTTTCAATTTTAAAATACAACCTTTCCTGCAGGGATTTCTGTGCTGTCATTTGTAGACAGGCCAAACTGTTTTATTATGTAAACAATAAAACATTACCTTGATTACAAAGGGGAATTATCAGACAAGGGTGGCTCTGTTTGAAAATGCTGGATGATGCCACGAAGAGAGATGGGAGGAAGCAGGTAGGAGATGCAATTTCTTGACGTTTTCAGGCAGTTTTTGCTTGGAGAGTTAACTGGCAAAGTGCAGCACAGTTCTCAACTATCCCATCTGCAGCTACAATAGCTTATTTTTTTTCTTTGCCTTCCTTGTGGGCTTCCAGAGGGTGGGAGGGTCAATTTACAGCTGGCTTTGCAAGATGAAAGTTTGTCTTCAGCAAAAGATTCTGTGCAGCTCCAATTTTTTCCACTCGGATATCTGCGTTGCAGAGCCCTAGTACGCACTGGCTCTCAAGCCTAAAAAAGGCAATCTCAAAGTCCTCCAAGGTGAAGGGATCTCTCCAGGTTGCTTGTGGAGTATTAGAAAGTCACAAAGTGGCTGGGGTTAAGTAATGAACTTGAATTAATTCCATTTTAACTAAAGCCAGTCCCCGATTCCTTCTGCTTCTTGACTCTCCTTCTCAGCTTCACAGCTCAAAAGTAAAAACCAGGCCATCAAAGAAGAGTGTTGTCGTAAGCTACAACATTCCTTGGCATTCCATCAGCATGATGATTACATTTCCCTTTTCAAAACTCCAACAGACAAAGCGAGCCGAGCAGGAGCTTTCAGAAGAAAACGTCTGCAGATGCTGAATGAGTAATGACAGAAAATAAGGATGAGGTAAAAATGAATAAATTGATTTTAGCAGCAACAAGGCTTGGCAATACTAAGGAAAAAATTTTTCACTCAGGGTTACAAAGATGAAAAAAAAGCACCTAAAGATGTATCTAAATTCTTCTGTTTTACTGAGGCAGAATGAGCAGCTTGCTTATGAAATTCTGAGACTGAAGCTTGCCCTCTAACCACACAATTTGCTTGCACGAGCTGCAGCCAGAAGGCCTTTCTGGGTGAGTATGAGCTCCAAGCTGAGCTTAAAGCTCCATCTCCTTGGCCTTGCATTTTATCCTTAGCCTCTTTTGTTCAGAAGGTGCCAACTACTAAGAAACCTGGCAGTGGTTTTGCTGAGCAGTGCACTGACAATCCAACTTGGCTTTCCTGAGTGAAATCCAGGCAAATTGGCCAAACTGGAGCGGAGAGCCAGGGCTGCCCCTGCTCTGCCGTGCTGCTGTGGGTCAGGACCATGCTCGGACCGAGTTTGCTGCTGAGCTTACAGCTCTGCCTCGCCTCACAATGCTGTCAGGCTGCAGTTCAATACAGAATATTGCAGGGCACAGAATAAATTCGGAGCAATTCCTGTGTGCTCTCCCTCTAGCCTGCTCTGCACTGTTTGGTCCCGTCAAAAAGGAAGGTATTCTGCACTTGAATTATAGTTAAAAAAAGCAAACGTGAACGAGGGAACGGAATCCTAATATTTTAAAGTGAAGTTGATGTTTGGGAAATGCCAATTTGGTCCAAAAATTGTGTTTAAATAGAGTTTATGGGCCATTTGCCCAACCCAGCCTGATCAGTTACTCAGAAGCAGCAAGCTGTGTACTGCCTCCTCTTTGCCTGTAATAAAACCTGCACACCACTTTATTTCTGCTTGAAAAAAATCATCTAGGCTGTTTCAGACTCTTCCCTCTGATGGCTCTTCCATCCAGACACCAAAACATTCAACATTGGTGTCTCAGGGGCTCCTCACCTTCAGTCCATCTCCAGTGTGACTGAAAGGGAAATGGCAGCAGCCATAACTCTGCTTGACTCACCTTCACACCACCCTGTTGCCTTTAGGATGGAGATACCATGCCCTATAGTTTTTGTTTTTCAACATGTCCTCTTTTTCTCCCATTCCAGCTGACTGATCTAAAGCATGTTTTGGCTTCCTGGTGTAAGATCTGTTTTATTTGATCTTTTACATAACTTTAAATTACAATTTTTTTCAAAAAGACTTAGTATTAGTCTCACATTAAGGTCATGTTTCGACTCAAATCCTTGTTCCAATGAAGCCTATAAAGGCTGTAACAACAACAACAAAATGTCTCCACAATGCTCCCTTATACACACCCCTATAGACAGGCATGGCTTTCCAACACACTGAGCAACTGCTCAGACAGCTGTACTCAAATCCATACCGGTCACACCCCAACCACAAAATCTGGGTGAGAGACAGAGCCAATACTGCTGCCTCACCACCATTTTGCTGAGGATGCTAGTGGTAGGGCTGGGATGCCGGAGCTACAGGACACCCGGTCCCATCACTGCTTTGCAGCCTGAGGCAAAATTAGACACAGTGACTCCAGGCCTGAAAGCATCTTCCCCCCTTCTTTTTAAGCACGAGATGCCATCCCATGAAAGAAGATGCTCTCTCCTTCAAAAAGTTTCTGTTGGTGCATGGTGGCCTGCCCTGAATCAGCTGCATTCAGCAGCTCCCCCTCCTGCTTGGACTGCAGTCTGCAAAACACTGAGCCAGAGAGAAACCTCACCTGCTCCAAAGTAATATTGAGCAGCAAAATGAGTGGAAAATAGGCGGCTTCTCTGTTACTCACCCAACCCTCTCTCACTGGGGCTCTATCTTAACAAGCAGCCACTAGAGCGCTCCTGCCCCAGGTCCCAATGCACCTCAAACATGGGCTGGGATATTAAGAGCTGTTTCCAGCAAGTCC
This sequence comes from Baryphthengus martii, assembly GCA_013396935.1. Taxonomy (NCBI): domain Eukaryota; kingdom Metazoa; phylum Chordata; class Aves; order Coraciiformes; family Momotidae; genus Baryphthengus; species Baryphthengus martii. The sequence continues at coordinate 28,244 of VWZK01006666.1, read as the reverse complement.
ATGGCTCAGAAAGCTTGAGAGGCCTGCTTAAGGCAGTGAAGGAAAGAAAAAAAAACAAAAACCAAACTGACAATGTTCCTGTTAATTCTGCAAAAGGAAAACTGAGGAGAAGTTAAGACAATTTTACAGATGCTGAGGACCACCAATCCACAGCTTATTGGTGTTCTGTATACTTCCTTACTTGGGGATCTTATTAATGTCTATAAATATCTGAGGGGTGGGGGTCAAGTGAAAGGGGCCAGGCTCTTTCCTGTGGTGCCCTGTGATAGGACAAGAAATAATGAGTACAAGCTGGAACACTGGAGGTTCCACCTCAACATGAGGAGAAACTTCTTTCCTGTGAGGGTGACGGAGCCTGGAAAAGTCTCCTTCTCTGAAGACTTTTCAAACCCACCTGGTTCTGTTCCTGTGTGGCCTGCCCTGGGTGATCCTGCTCTGGCAGGGGGGTTGGGACTCGATGACCTCCAGAGGTCCCTTCCAACCCCTACCACTCTGTGATTCTGCGATTCCTGCTGTGTGAGCTGTTCTGAAATTTAAGCTGTAGAATGCAGATCAACTTTGTTCCTCTAAGTTCCATTGTACAATTCAGTAAGTCTCATGAGAAGTTTGGAAAGGCCAAATCTTCACGTGAATACATTGAGATGACCGCACTCTGGCTCTCGACCTATAAACCTCACAGGTTTCTAGTGGAAAACATTTATCACCATTTCAGAAGCAATAAACAAAAGAGACCAGCTAAGCCATTTTACTGGAACTCGGGAAAATTTTTCTGGGAAAGCAAAGGTGCCGGCCAGGGCGTGCACCAGCATCTGCCTGATGGAGACGCTGAAACCAGTAACACTCTGACTGCGGCTTCCAAAGAGCGATGTAAAGAAACACAGGACCTGCAGGAAGCAGACAGAGCTGGGCTGCATGAGTCCTTGTATCACCGCTTGAATTCTTGCCCAAATCCCACCACTCCTATGCTCACTCAGTATTTTTCCAAGTGAAAGACTATGAAGTATTATCCACACAACGGAAAATATTTTATGATGCCATTAGTTTAGCTCTGTATGACCAAAGATTGAATTTTTATTTTTTTTTTATTATTATTTTATATTTGTTCATCTTCTACATAAAGCAAAAGCTTTGGTGTTTCATTTAATTAGTTTTCAAATTTATACTTTCTGGTGCCATTTTTTAGCTTGAAACCTCCATCAGTAATGCTCAAAATTCTTCAAAAATACTGCTGTTTGAATTTTTTAGTCATGTATCAAAAAAGAAATAGTACACAAAAATATTTTCTTGTTTTACCTCTACATTTCCTGAAAAAAATGTGTATTGTAGACTTGGATACAAATACAGGGGAAAAACCAGAATTAAGCAACAGAGAAGACCGCAAATGGCCACGATGACCTGTAAGTCTATATACATTTTATGTACATAGGACTGTTTGAAAGCCTGTATTCACGAATGCATAGCCTACACACTGCACAAAGTTAATTTTGGTAGGGTTTATTTATTTCTTTTTTTTTAACTACTGTCAGAAACAAGGAGAACAACCTTGTGGCACAGAAGATATGTCGTTACCAGATTTAGTCTTACCACTGCTCATTAACCATGAATTGATTTTTGCAAATTCAGCACAATAATTTCTACATTTTTTCTTATTGCATTTGTACATGTAACAAATCGGTACAAATGTTTACAATAAACCGTATGTTCATTGATGTAATGCCTTTCATGATGGCCAGAACCGGCTACTGGCCAACTCTGCAGATTATTTTTTTTTTAGTTGAAGTTGGAAAAATAGGAATTGTACTGTAGCTTAAAATAAATGTACATACTATACTATATATATATTTATACTCCTGTGTATGTCTACATACACATATCTTGATATGACAATTAAAGTCACACTTAGTTTTGATCAGTCCTCTGAGTGCTGGGGACTACCCAGAAAATAAATCTAGAACTGGAACGTACCCACACTTAAATAATAATATCCACAACTTAGAAAAATATACTTTTACTAAATAAGGTTTAAATTAACTGATATATGGATATAGCATGGAGAATAACCGCTTCCAGGCTCTGGCATGATGCAATCTGAAAGAACCCAGCTACTATGAACCAGTAATGAACGCTGCCCTGCAGCCAAACACAGAAGGGCACAGAAGAGCATGGAACTATATGTAGGATACGTGTAGTAATCTGATGTATGGTAGTAATGTGATATATCGTGGTATCCTGCATTCATTATCTGATTGTAAAAAAAAATAAAAAAATATATAGGCACCAGAAATAAGTAGATAGAGCAAATCAACCTTGAGAAATTAAAGTTAAATCAGTGGACAAGAACTTTGGTAAAGCTTGTCAATATTTATTTTTTTTTTTTAATTCATGTACAGTCAAGGTCTATCAGTTGCCGTCACCCTCTTCACAAGAGGAAAGTGCATGGGGTTTTTTTGATTTTTATTTTTTTTTTAAAAGAAAATGATACGTAAGGTGGGGCTTAATACTTCAAGAAAATTTTGAATTAAATGTTTACATTTTTTCAAAAGATTACTATCTTTCTGCTGGAATGAAAGCTAAATAAGAGTTCTTGTCCTGTGTGTGTTTTATTTATTGTATGCATATATATATACATATATATGCATATACATAAAAATAAATGCATATATATATATATAAATACTTATTCATGTCGCTGTACCTGTGTGCGTATATCTACATAGTATTGACATGAGAAAGGAACCTGTTTGTTTTTTTTCTCCACTGCATATGTAGAGACTTACATGTTTCTCCCTCTCTTGTACCCTGTGCAGTAGAAGCTCTAGTGACGAGGCCAAACAAAAAAGATATAGTTCACCATCGTATATTAGTTTATGTAGCAAAGTCATTTTTTTTCAAGCAAGTAAAATAAAGCTCTGTATTCCAAACTTCTTTTCCTTTACATTTCTCAGAAAGAAAAGGAAGGAAAAGGAAAGAGGGCAGGGAGTGGATTATGGCAGTAGCGTTGAGCCGGTGGCACACGAGCGAGCGTGCAAGCAGACGCACGCTCGCGCACACACGTGTGCGCAGAGAGCAGGGCTTTGGTTGACAAATGCAGATTGTCCAGAGAAGGCGGATGCATAAGTAAGGAAGACTCTACAGTGATGCAATTGTATCTTTTATGTTTGCATGGAGTGAGAAAAAAAATTCAACTGAAAGGAAAGGGGGGAAAAAAAAAGAAAAAGTAAGAAGCAAAGACCTCTTTTTAGGTCCCTCATCAGTGACAGCATACTCAGTATGCTAGAGAATTTATCTGAAACCTTTTAAATCAAGGCCTCTTTATTACAAAAATAAAAACGAACAAACACAAAAAGAGAAGTATGAGAGACGACGAGTGTCACTCCAGTCGTCCCTGCGGAGAACAACTGCATCCCGTTCATTAGTCATTCTCTTCTCTCATTTCTACGATGTCTGTCATCTCCTCTGTGTGAGGCATGTCAGTCATTGCAGAGTCTTCACCTTCTGCAGCTGCTTCGTTCTCATTCCGCTTCTTTTTCTAAATGGGAACAAGCATTCAGGAAAACCTGTCAGCAAGTCGTGCACCAACACAGTCCTACAGGTTTTGGGCACTGTCAGTAGCAAGGTGGGAATTATTTGGTGGTTTTTTTTTTGTTTGTTTTGGTTTTTTAGAGTATGGTATTAAAAGCTTGAATGTTTGTGGTGTGTTTGTGGCGTGTCACTAGTCAGTTGGCTTCACTTTAGAAGGTTTCTGTAACATTCCAGGGGGGTGGGGTGTGTGGACTCATCTTTCTCCTTCCTATTCGAAATGCAATAATAGAGATATTTCTTATGATAAGCAACATCCACAACAGGCTTCAGCATGACTGGAGGGAAGAGGGCAGCTGGAATCTTCTACATCATAGAATTTTTCATTAAAAAGAAAAGAAAAGTAAACAAAATATGACAGAAGATAAGATGCTCTAGCAGGGGAGACCGAGGTGGCAGCTTCTTTTGTCCAACGTCAGCCTTCAGGAATTTTACAAGATGTGAGTATTCTGGTTTTCCTTCATACTACTGATCCACTGTGATCCCCTATCCCACCAATGTCAAGTGATATCAGAGTATTTTCCGCCAGCAGGAGCATGAGGGCATTCAAGAGTCCTCTGATTCATCCAGGATGTCCTGGATTTATAAAGCTAAAAGAAGCATTGAGCCCCACTCTAAGACCAAGTTGAAGCATCTGTTCCTTATTATCCATTTCTCAGCAGGCTGACTATTTTTACACAAAACACTTGTACAGCTGACAAAATATCCTCCCCTCCAGGTATTATGGATCCAGCTGAGTTGGGCACACCAGAGTTTCAAAATTTCAGAGGTGTCTACACAACACTTGATTTTCAGCTCTCAAATGCTTCCCACTTACTACCACTGTAGGTGAAACCAACAGCTACTGGTTGGCTCAGTTATTATTACTCCTACCTGTGCTCAGCACTGCCAAAAATTAAGCAAGCACCATGTCCCTGGCCAGAAACCTCTACGAGTTACTACAGGAACAAACAAGTGATTAGACAGATGTATGTGGTGAAGCCACAGGCCAAGAGCAGCCATTTCAGTGCCTACAGGTTTTACTCTTTGGTTCTCAAGAAAAATCAGAGAATCAGAGAATCATAGAATGGCTTAGGTTGAAAGGGACCTTAGTGATCAATATGATATGATAGAGATCAAAGTCTTCTGTTTTCTTATGAATCTTGTAGCCTTTGGTCTATTGACATGGCCTGCACTGTGAACACATAGCAAAACTGGTTTTAGTTTCTTCGAATATATGGCTTTTAGACATCCCATCGATGGTATATTTTTGCTAAAAAGAGAAGTGGCCCTTAGTAAGAAGCCTAATTAAAAAAACCCCAAATATTTAGCCTGTGTTTGACTTGATTTAGTGGAATATTCTTTGAAATCCATGTATCACTACTACTCTGTATATGCAGGATTGTGGTGTGTGAAATATGTAGAAGTACTGTCATGAGAAATCCTCGCCTATTTGTAAACTCTTATCCTCTACTACTGCATGAGTATATCTTATTTTAAGCCACTTCTCCAGATGGAAAAAAAAGAACAAACCCTGTATTTTTTTTATCCGTTTTCAGCAGAGCTGGTTTTATAAAGAAATAGCAGTTTACATATATGTACTTATACATGTAATAAGCTTGGATGAATAGTTCCTACCTCTACATAAAGAAACTATGTTGTACTGTAGTAGCAGATCTACAGTGTAAAATAGGTGGTGGTAAAGACTTGATACCCATGATATATATATGTTTTGAGGAGCAAGAGATTTTCTTCAGACCACTGTGTCCCATGGCCTGAATGCCCATGAGCAGCTGCGGGGCAATTTTGGATTTTATTTCAACCCAAATAATTCCCAAGTTGCTGGGAGATGGTATGGGGAAGGAAACCAAATTCAGCAAAGGGGCATGCTGAGGCACGCTGGGCATACATTGCAAAAGAGTACTCTTAATCTGAACGAAAATCCACTATTATTCATCAACTGCTTTCACTGGATTCCGCAGAGCCCAATTCTTACCTGTTTCCGATAGACGTAACAGGCTGCGATTGCAACCATGGTGGATTCTCCTACAAAACCAGCTAGAAGGGATCCTACTCCAAGAGTGGCTCCATGAACTCTGTGGGTGGCATAAAAGAAGAAAGTAGGGTTTGGTTGTGCCAGAACGTGTGACTGTAATTATATGTTCACTGGCATAGAGAACTAACCTGCTGTTGGAAATATTTCCTTCACAGACATAATGCACTGGCAAAGAGAATGTGGTATTTTAAAAAGGCTTTTTTTGTTTCTTTGTGGCTTATTCTTAGTAAAAGAACCTGAACCCTGAATCAAACTATGGACTAAGAATTTAAAGTATTGTACAGAGTGCTGCAGAATAGATTAGTTAATTTATAAACAAGATACTCTCCCATTAGCTTTCTTAATAATGTGAAAATAAATTCCCTTTAGGACATTTTTTTTTGCCTCTTTGACATTTGTGTATTTTTTCAAAAGAGATATCACTACTGTGCAAGCCCAGAGGAGCCACACTCGCAAATGTTTATTTTCCAAATATTGACACTATTTAGGCTTTATATGATGGTTAGCACTGGGAAAAAACATCCTGAGCTATGCAAATTCAGCCATCAAGTAACAAGGACCAGAAGTAAACAGGAAAGCAAACCCATCAGTTGCGTGGAGAATAAGGATTTACCCCAAGTAAGGCAGCACAATGAGACTAGTGATGAGGACGATAATCCGCAGCACTGAGCTGGGTGCCAACACAAATGTCTTCTTCAGAGTCATCAGCCAGCCAGTCAAGTGCGCTCTGACAGTCACTGGTCATCAACCAGGGGAAGCGGAGGGGATGGGGAGAAAAGGAGGCAAGAGGAGTGGGAAAAAAAACCACAAAGTCAGTCATCTCACACAAAGGTTTTTCATGCAGAGAGCACTGTTAGCAATAATCACAGGGAAATGTGATGCTGGTAAATTTGTGCACTGGGAAACCCCACTAGAAATGAAGTAGATCTTGTATTCAAATGGCTTTAACAGACTGATTTTAAAAAAACAACAAAAATAAAAGGCCAGTTAAGGAAAGCAACCCTTCCTAAGAGCTGCTCTCTTAGAACAAATTTATTAGATGGTTCATTCTGTTTTCTTCATTAAAAAAACAAATTGTCCTCATCCCTACAGAGTAATCACACCACGGAAAAATTTCCACCTTGCTCCTGTGCAGTAGCTGGTGTAAGAGGGAGGCACAATCTAGATACCTACATGTACCTATTCTTTTATTTGCAGTTTATTACAAAACTATCTTGTCATGTAAGCAAAACATACTACATGTTGTAGTATTTAATTAGAAAGGGGTTACTTATGCTAGGTAGGCATTTAACTATTCTTGCATGGACTCTATGACCAGGCCTCACAGTTGGTTTGGTTTTGAAGTACAGTTTGTTGTTTGTTTTTTTACCTGGAAGTGGAAAGAAGGAAAAAATGCGCAAAGGAACAACACACAACTCTGCAAAAGCGAAGTCTACTCCGATGATGTCAACTAAAATCTTCTCTGACACGTTTGGCGTCCAAAACATCACAAAACACAGCTGGAAAGAACAAAATTAAGAAATGTTTCTACTCTAGAAGGGAAGCACAACAAAAGAAAGGCCCTCCTGGTCTAAAGCATTTATTTACTGCTGGGTAGGGAACTCTACTGATGATAAATATACATATAGTGTATACATGCAGTTTATTTATATTTGGCTTGCATTCAAATACACAGAGTACACAACTGTATAAAAGAAAGGTACGTTAACTTCAGAAGCAACTCCTTCTCTTCATGTCCCTTCATGTTCTTATGGTGCCTGGAAATGGTTGTACTTGAATGGCCTAACTGCTACGAAAACAGGAAGAAACTTCACTTTTACAGTACTCGCTCTGGTGAAGACACCCATATTCCTAAAGAGATTAGGAAATGTTATAGTAATGAAAGATTTGGAGCTCTCCATAACCCAGAGATGTGACCTAAATCTAAGACCAGGTGTTGAAACACGCTGCTGATATGAGTACTGTTGGTAGGTGATCTGCCACGGCAAAGGCGTCCTGCAGACACAGCGCCCTTGGACCACAAATCCATTGAGTCTTGTCATTTTCCTTAAAGACTGAGCTGTTCAGTCCCTACATGAAAGGAAAACTTCCATAAGAACCGTGCAACAAATGGTACAGCATTAGTACATGTTGTTTAATTTTTTTCAATTAATTTTTACAGAGGCAGGGCTTCAGTCTGAGTTGAGAGGGCCCTTGGCAGGTCCATCACCAGTTCAAGGCACTCACTGAAGAACAGTGCAGACCGCCCTTAGAGGATTTTTCCTATAAGAAGGGGCACCCAACATCCCTTCAAGTAGAACTAGTTTATTATTTCACTTGGTTTTGTGATTAAAAAGAGTTATTTTTACAGTAAAGCAGATTTCAAGAAAGCAAGATGACTGAATGGGGCAAAACTTGGGACCTTAAATGCTCTGGCACTCCCCTTGTTAGGTTACAAAACGCTGTAGCAGGTAAATTATGTGCACTGGCTGTACAATCTGATGGCTCTGTAGGCCTCGAGAACCCCTCTCTTGTAAGGTATCCTACAACCTAGTATCCTAGTATTTATCTCTTCTCTTTTTATCCAGTTGTCACATCCTTATATGTTCAGATAGCTTCTAAAACTCATCTTTGAAGTCCTACCACCTCCTACACAGCCGGGATTTCACTCTCATTCGTTGGTAGTGTGCCAGAGATTGCCCTTTCTGTTTAGCCCAGATTGCAGAAGTTTCCCAAGGCCTGCGACCAAGTGGTCTGTGGGAGGTCTCGTGTGTTGACCGCCTGCACGGTGAACAAAAACATTTCACCTTCCTGAAAAAAGGCTCACAGTCAGTTTTCTTCTCTGCTTCTTAGGGTAGGAACCACTATTTATTTTTCACAAATGAAAGTTTTACCTGGTTATTTTGGTGCTATATGTTGCCTGTACAAAGAATAGGAAGTGGAGGAAGGTAAGAGCAGAAGACAAATGAACTGAGCGTGGAACTTTTCCTGCTTTAGCCACCACTTCTCTTGCCCTGTCAAACTACTTGTACAGGGTACAACTCAAGCCAAGGGGACAAATCCAAAGCAGAGGTTGTGCAGTTGAGAATCCAGTGACTAAAAACTAACTGTGCAGCGACAGTAAATTCTTTTGTTGTTGCAGACACCATCAGGCAAACTGCAAAAGACCTATAAAGTGTGTATGTTATCAAATCTCTCTTCAAAGTCCCATAAACAAGATGCAGAGATGTCCCCTCTTCGGTTATAATTTGCTGTTTTCACGAAAAGGCAGAGACCTTTACACTGCTTGTACTGCAAATGCCATCAGCAGCCTACTGAGTAGCACGGTCACTGCTGCTGCAAGACTCCCTCCTAACAGCAGAGCCTGCTGCCCACTGCTAGAAAAAGGCAAATAGAGCCGCTTTTCCTTCTTCAACAACCATCGGCAAGAGTATTCTAACACGGTTAGGCAGGCATGCAAAGAAGTGACCAAAAGCATTGCTTTCAACCCCATTCTCTTTGAAGTCAAACTTTGTTTCTGACTGCAATAAGAACAGACACAGCATCCATCCAGCTCTCACGGGAAGAAGGCCAGTTTGCAACCCAGGGGTAATGACTTACACCCAGGTGGCATGCAGGCACCCCTCCTCAGCTGTCACAAACCGGTCTTCTCCACTCCCCACCACCCAATCAAGCAGAGTCAGTGCTGATAAATGGCTTCCAAGAGCACTTCTCATTTAGCAGCTGGTGAATATAGGCAGTAGTGGCTGTGAAGCACAAGAAGTAAGCCGCTTGAGGTGGTGAGGCACAACAGTAGAAGGACCTTCTATTTTTGTCTTGGTAGGTTTCCAACTTTTTGGTTCCGACATCAATATCTAGTTTCATTTTGCTAAGAGACTGCTCTCTGTCATCTTAGCAGCAGATGAAATTCTCATTTTCCACACGAACAAAGCCCTGGGAAATGAAATACTCTGTATTGTGCAAGGCCTCTGCAATTTAGCTTCTGGAGTGCTAGCAGCTTGGGAAGTCTCTGTATTATTTCAAAGACAAATTAAAAATACAGTGGCAAAAACTAGGCTCTGCTTAGGGAAACAGTAATATTAAACATGCAAAGGAGGAAAGGTATTTTGGCTGCTGCTTTTTATTTCAGGTGAGGTACATTAGAAATAGGATGAAGTCTTAGCTTTTTTTTGTGCTGCTGAGTAGTCTATTCGTGATGACCTCAGAAAAGGGTGAAGACTAATCAGAAAGGGGACTGGAGAAGATGGCAACAGAATGAAATGATGCAATTAGTCCAGTGAAACAGGGAGCACGGCACAAACCATTGGAGCTGGGATATACTGGAGTAAGCAGGTATAACTTCCTGGGGCTCAGATGAGGAAAGATTTTTAGGAAATAGATTTACCTATACTACATCTCCTAACTTTCTTTTAGTTAAATGCTGTTTGTTTCCCCCTCTCCTTACCTCTCTCTGTATGTCTGAAAAGTTAAAAAAAAGAATCAATAGTCTTGGGCAGGGTTACAGTTATACTTTCATTTAATCTAAGCAAGAGGTGAAGATGAAGCAGTAAAAGCTTCCACGCAGGCTGGAGACGTGCACACGTCATGGGATTGCAGCTTCAGGTTGTCAGTGGCTTTATACAGTAAGAATATTGTTCTCAGCAACTCCACTGAGGCTGAAGCATTTTAAGGCATTGGGAAGAAGGATTTTGCTTGTGGCATTCCAGCAGCAGAGTTGGTTGTATTTTCTGTTGCCTTACATTACAAGCACAGCATGATATTAAAGGGTAGTTCTGTCAAAGCCTCATTTAACCACAACTTCAACTGAATAGTGCTGAGTGCTCTAAAAATACAGGACAAAATGAGGAGACAAAGAGGGGAGTGGAATGCTACAGAGAATCTGCAGGCCTGAGGAAAGACAGTAGTATTTATTATGGTGGTGTTATCTCAGTAGCCAAAGCATTTCTGGAAGTGTCTTAATCATCTGAAGATTGTGCTGGTGGGTAATGTGCCTTTAACTGATCTACAGCAGTAACCTTTGAAATACTTTACTAAATATGTCAACAATTTCCAGCATGGTAAGAAAATCAGTACAGCTGTACTTGACCAGATCAAAGCTTTGATCTCCAAGCCTGAAAGAATGCACCAAACTTTTGTTTCAGCAGGGAAAGAACCAAACTGCTAGTGCTCAGCCCAACTTTAATCTCTTTTCTGAAGAGCATTTAATGTTCATGCATTTAATGTTGACTGATGATTGCGATGAAACATTCACAAGATTTTTGTTTCAGATGCTGCATGTGTGAGCTTGAACGCTAGCAGTTCTTGAAAACTATCAGTCTTTTCATAGGCCTTGCATCTCCTGGAAGCTATTTCCATTTATTCTGTTTCGTGACGGGGATTACTAAACCTCTGAGGCTCACTACATAATGTATTAGAATACATGATGCTGACAAAGGCTATTGTCATCCGCAGGGTGCTAGATCATTTGCTTTTTGGCACTGGTAAAAAGCTACTTGTCTTTTGGGACATTCATTGATAAATAATAAAGCACAAAAGAATATTCCAGTGAGCTGTGAACAACACTGTAGCATTTCTAGCCTTCAGTGCAGTCTTCAGTTAAAACCCTCTTCAGCCAATTTTTCTTCTCTGTTCCTCAGAAAGAAGCTATAGAATCCAAAATTGGGGGTTTTTAAAAATAGCTTAAATGTCTACCAGCGTGGAACGAGACTGGAGTAACAGATTTTTACCATGGGGAAGGACACTGTCAACCTGTTAAAGGCTCTTCTGCAATGAAATGCAGTTCTTATTTTATTTCTGCAAAACAACTCTCAGCTGATGTTTCCTATCATTTATTAACTTGACATATTTGGTGTCCAAAAGAGATGTTTTACCCTCAAAATATTGTTCTGTGTATGTGGTGAGGATTGCAGCTTAACTAATTGAACCCATGCCGCCTTTGTTACCTCTCTGTTCCCACTTACGATACGTTCTGAAAGCACAGAAAATCTACTTTACATGTTGTTGCCCATTTCAGCTTTGAATTGCATCTCAGCTCTCTGGGATAAGTATCAGTTACATTTATCACTGCTATTAATACTGAAGGATATAAGTCATACGATTTTTGCTTTTTGAAGTGTCCAATAAATAAATCAAGAAGTAGCCTAGAGTCATAACGTGGTCCAGTCTCCTGATCTGCCAAACATCTCCACAGCCTCCCTTTTTCTCACAGAAATACAATTCTGTCTCCTTTCAGAGCTTGTCTAACACAAGATCAGCTGATCTTGCAGTTATATTTGTAAGTCAAAAGAGTTGTTCTAACTTGTACCAGTGTGAAAAACTGAATTTTGACTCCTTTGTTCAACATCCTATTTGGCAAGATGCTGGGGGGGGTGGGTAAAAAATACTGAATTTGTTAGTGCTTCTTATGGCTATTCCAAATCCCTATCTTCATTGACCTTGAAAATGTGTGTTTAATATGAAAATAATCAAATAAAAACCTTGTTGCCTTTAAAGACTTGGAGGAGTTGGGGTGTGTTTTTTGTTGGTGTGGGGTTTTTTTAAGCACACTGCAGTAACAATTGTGAAGTTATTTGGAAGCTGTGGAGGAATTACTGGATATGGCACAATGCAAGAGGCCAGGCTTGCTATGGAAGTTTGCTTCATATCACAGCCTGGACCTGCAGAATCCAGTGCTACCTTTGCTGTAAATCATGTCAGAGAGCAGTCTTGGCGCAGCCATCCCAGTTTGGGTAGTTCTGAGGCATTTTTTTGATATACAGCTTTTAAGACAAAAAAAAAAAAATAATTTGATTAACCCCAATGGAGATGTTGAAGGTTCCTGTGGTCTGATGTTCTGTTGGGTTGTATTATGATGATGTGCTCGCATGCCCTGTAATTCTGAAGTGGGTAGAAAGTGAGTCCTTTCCTTGTGTGGGAAATTTAAGATTTTCAAGATCAGACTGGGCAAAAAAAGCAGAGAACCTGCCCTGACCTCACAGCTCACGCTGCTCTGAGCCAGAGTCTGGACCCTATGAAGTCCAGAGGCCCTTCCAACCTGACATTCCTGTGATCCTATGAAGCAAAAAACCCCCAAACTCTGGATCTGTGGGCAGTAAAAATGTCAGACCACAGTCACATTTTGAAAGCATTTATCATAATGCCGATGACATGAATTGCAAGGGCATTCTCTTAGAGCAATTATCCCTCAGGTGCACACAAGTCGCTATAGATTTCTCTGAACTTTGTGGTCTGTGAAGGGTGGTGTGAAGCTGAAAACAGCGGTCATAAAATTTGTCAAGCAGTAGGGGGAGCAAAGGGAAGTGCAGCCTGCCTGTGGGAAAACTCCTTAACTTCATATCCTCTCCTGAAACTGGTTTCTATGGATCTAAACCAACTCAAGCTTTTCCTTAGTTCAGAGCAACAGGGCATGATATTCCTCAGAAATAAAGGCAGATCCAGCAGTTGCACAATATAATGACTCCCTGAGAGCATTAACATGATGCCTCACTTGCTTTCCCCTCAGCTGCTGCTGCAAATACTTAGGTGGTATTTTTCAGCTGGGTTGGGTCACTGTTTTAAGACAGTCATATTCCACCAGTGAATGATGCTACTTTATTTTTTATGGACAGCAGGTATTTTACTTGGTACAGCTTCACTTTTAAAGAGTTCAAATTAACCACAGCTGTCAGATTCCTAGGTTCTGCTTGAAAATCATCAGCTTCACAACTTAGTGATGTTCTTCTGTCCTGGGTTTTTTGCAGCCCTTGCTGCTTCCTATTGCAATTACAGAGTTTGAGCAGCAACCTGCTGCAGTGACAGTTTTTGATTCTTCCTCTTCTGCTTGCTCCTGCCACTTGTGTAGAATAGAGCCTTTGTGTGAAACCTGAACAATCATGAAGGAGAAATCAGTCTCCACCTCACTGGAGCAAACAGAAATCCTCTGTTCTGGGACAAAGGCTCAGTGCAGTACCATGGATGGGGCAAGGCCCTCATGAGGGCCCTCAAGTCAGCCTCTGGTGGTCCAGCATCTTACTGAGCAGGCAGGAATGCTTCCACTCACATACGAAATAATTCCTACTGAAGCAGGAAGTAAACCTGACCTCGAAAAGGTAAAAAGCTTCTTGAGGGACTGTCTGCCAGGATGTCACTTTCCAATTTTATTTTTGTGCCAGCAGCCTGAAGATAAAAAAACTGCAATCTGGGAGTTCAGAGGATGCTTTTGTTGCTCTTCTTAAGACATCACTTGCCTTCCAAGCTGGCTCTGAGACATGAACAGAGAGGCCACCACTCCAGGTTCCCCATTAGACATTTAACTGTCCCACTCTGCCTACTGCTGCTTGCACAATCCATGGTCTGCTTTTAACTCAGGGCATGAAACTCCACAGAGTTGGACTCAGACATGTGTGAGGCCATGGCTGCGACCACCATGGGGACTGGGCAGCAGTGTGAGCAGCCAAGGAGCTCTGCTCTCCCAAAGGAGCCCTCTGCTCATCGCTTTCTTTCAGCAGGTATTAACTGACATGAAACCAGCCTGGAAAGCCTTGCAGCTGACGAGGCAGGTGACCAAATGCTAATCATGTGACTACCAGCAGCTAACACAAGTCTGGGAAAAGGATCTGACCCAACTATGACTTCTGGGTCATCGCAGGAGACTTAAAGAAGAGCTCAACTATGAAATGGAGACAGAATTTTGAGGGAGAGAGAAAGGAAAGGAGAGAGAGGAAATTCAGCAGTAGGTGTTCCCTCTAGGCTGCCTTGGAAACCCCCATAATTCTGCACTGTGGTGTCTGAGCTCAGAGAAACTGCCTCTATTCTAGCAAAAAGCCCTGTTTGCTGCTACTCCTGCTGGATAAGGCAGAGTTCCCTTGAACAGCTCACTTCTTGCACAGTCTGCCCCTCTCCACATAGCTCACAAGTAAGGGAATGCTCTCCTCTGACAGAGCAAACCTTTGCTGCAACATAAAAATGTAGTCATTTAGCACCCAGACAAATAATTTTGGGATTCCTGTGCTGTGCTGAGGCTGACACATCCCACAACCTAAGGGATGTGTTACACACACCCCTGTTTTCTTTCTCGGGAGTTTGTGTCGTCACTTAGTTTATAAATGCGCAAGAGTCTCAGGACTGAATTGTAGGGTCATCCAAACAGGTCAAGCATTGAACCAAAATGTTTAGTTCTTCAACAGCCTTATCTGGCAATGGCAGCAAAACCAGTGCTGGGAGCACAATCTCTACTTTATATACAAAAAGAAGTATCTTTTTCCTCAAGGGCCTAATGGCAGTGAAGCAACAAGCATTTGCAAGCAGCATCATGAACAATCTTTAAGCCGAGAGTAAGTTGGAACCAGCCCCTTAACAGTATGGACAGAATTCTTCAGCTGAGTCTCTCCTCTCTGCTATACAAATTTTACATTCAGCTACACAGTCACAAATTCCTTGTTAGAAGGAGTCACTGCTTACTCACAACCAAACCCACATCGCTATGACTAATCATATCAGTTCTCTTACACAGCTAGAGTCTAATGGCTTCTGTTTACAGCCTTGAAGCTTGCCTACAATTTTTTTTTTATTCCCCTAAGCAATACAACTAATTCCCATTTTTGAAGCAGCAGCTTTAATACCAGTTGGATGCTTTGAAACCATGAAACCAACAAACTTATGGCCACCCAGTCAGCCAGGACAGGCTCAGGTGCAGCCTGTAAAATCTCACAAAGTTTTAAAATAAAAGCAAAATTATGTTTCTTAACAGAAGTACACTTTTTTTTCCCCCTCACTTTGACATTACTGTCTTGGTCACCAAGGGTAAAAAAGTACTTCTGCTGCAGGAGTCGGTTCACTGTACTACTTTGCACAGGCCCTACTGGTCTGTATAAGGAGGTAGGATGTTTTTCTTTTAACTCTATGAAATAGCTTATCTTCAAGGATTGGGAGGTTTCCCAGGATTTTACACTTGGAAGGTACTTTCCTGCACTGTTGGTGCTCACACTAAAAGTTTCACTGTTATTTCTTCCCATTGGTTAAAGCACTTCATCTTTTCATCTTCCAGAACCCTTCTCTAGCAAATTTGAAGTCCAGTTCTTTAGTATCTGTGACATAACTTGAGTCATACCGACATCTACTGAACTTGTGTGCTGAAGCATTTTCAAGCTCAGGCCCTCAAATCCAGAGCTCATGTGTCCTATCTTTTTGCTCTGTCTGTTGGCAAGTAATCCTAAGAATCTGTCACTAGTAGGCAAAAATAGAAGCAGGACAGGAAAAGCTACAAACCTCAAAAGCATTTCTGGTATTTCAGTGCAGAAAAATCTCTCATGAGGAGCTTATGAAAAAACTGTCCTTGAAAATACCATGGAGAAATTCTGGGGAAAAGAAATCCTGTCAAGTTACAAAAGAAAAGCCTATTGCAGTAATTAAAATTTACTCTGCAGAGGATGGTGATGGTAATGTGAGAAGCTCATGAGCTATCAGAACTTTAGTAAGCTGATAAATGCCTGGAAGGGTTAAGGAAATAGACAATTCAAAGAAAGCTTTGAAACTGAAAGAGCGTTCTCAAACAATTGACAAAGAGGAAAGCTTTCCCCTTCATGAGTCTCTAGCAACAGAGAGAGACTTCAAGGGAGGCTCCAGGTGTAGAGATCATAACCTTGGCTTGGCACAGCATGCAAGAGAAAGCCTTAAGGTGATGGGAGATAACATGAGAGCTGCAGAAGGTCTCCAGACATGGCCAGGTCAATGGCCAGTTTCCTACATGCTGTAGGAAATACAAGTTAGAGCAAGAGCTGCTGGCCTCTAAGCCATATGAAAAAAGAAGAGTTCAATCTTAAATCTAGGAAATGAATAGACAGAAAAGATGTCACATTGGCTCATACAATCCTGTCTTTGATAATGGCCAATTGTAGTCATTTAGAGAAAAATTACAGGAAACAAAGAGCAGAAGAAATCTAATTCAGCTACTGATGGATTCAGTTGTTCCATTTCCAACTGTGCAATAAGACAAAGAGTACCATAGCCCACTTTCTCAGGCTGGGCCAGGGGGTGGGGATGCTCACAAATACTGCTACCTTAGGTATTGGAAGGTTTCCTTTGGTGTAAACTAATTCCCTTTGTGTATAGGCCATGTGTGACTTGGTCTATACTAAAAAGGAGGAGAGAGAGAAATTATGTCAGCCCTCTGTTAGTCAAAAGTAAATTTGTGGATGTGGGGAGAAGAGAGTTAAAAAGTAGCAAGTATGCAACACTGGGGATAAAGAGAAAACCTGCCTGAGCTATCAAAAGATTCTATTTTAGGACTCTGAGCATCATATCCTAAAACAACTGCAGCATTTCCCACTTACTTAGTTTTCTAGGGTGAGAAAGGACTTTTTCATTGGAAAACTTATTTTATAAGTTCACCTTGGCTTTTGTCCTGCTAGAGCAGGTACTGAGGAGAGGAGCTGTAATGGCCCTGAGGGAATCATTGGCACTGCCCATCTCTGCCCAGCCCTCAGGGGTAGAAACAGAAGCTGGATTTACCCCGGTCATCTGCTTCATTATTTGCCATGATCCCCTCCCTGTTTGTTGCTAAGATTTGTGCAGAAACAGTTTTCTTGGTGATCACTGTATGTATGTAAGCTGGTCATCCTGAAATGCTGCGGGTTCAGTAGAATTTCTTCCTGAATGTCAGCTCCTTGCACTGCTTCCCAGCACAGGCAAGACTTCAGATCATTTGTCAGCATCAGCACTGTCTCTGAGATTGCCCTTTTTCTTTCATACTGAGAGTAACCAAACCCAACATGCATGGAAATACACCCAGCATGGAAGTCCAGTACCATGGGAGGCACCAGGGAACAGCTACTGCAGTTTTGACAAATGCTGCCTTTCCCACCCATTTCCAGGAGATGAAGGATGCCTGGGGACAGACTGCCATCACACTGCAGGAGACAAAGGTGATCTTTCATTTTCCAGAAGTTTCAGTCATTAAAAAAACAAAAAAGCAAGAGCAAAAAAAAAAAAGCAGACTTCTCATATGTCATGTAAGATCTCCTTGCATGTGGAGGTTGACTTGACATGAAAAGTAGTGAGAATTAAACACACTAACTCTAGCCCTTAAGCTATCTAGCCAGAGTTAGTGAGAGCTGATTTTTCTTAGTACTCCAGAACCATAACCACACTCCCTCCTCCAGATAAAAGCAATCAAGCTTCATAAGAAAAGACAACTCACCTTTCTTGAACCACTAGTGTTATTTAGCATTAAGTAGAGGAGATAATTTTCTGATGGGGATGGAAGCCAGAGGGTTGAGCAAAGTTTTCTTACCGTCAAGGACAAGGCCATGCAAACAAAAGTGAACTTCTTGATATGCGTCGCTGTGACAGTGCTGTTGGTGTTCACCAATTTATTGCTGGGGTTATTCTAGGGTACAAGAAAGAGATAACAAGCATTAGCTTGGCTCCAGAAAAACACCACAGAATATTTTCCATTTAAGCTGACAGCAACTGTTCCTACGGTCACCGAGGGCTGAGTAATCTCCCTACTTTTCTAAGGAGTAAGGCCTGTTTAACAAATTCAGTTTTGAAGAAGGGTGGTAGCTCTTTCTAAGGAAACTCCATGTAATTTTTTTCTTTTTTTTTACCTTAAAGTTTGTAGCATGTTTTCACAGGAAAAATAGGGTTTTATTCCCTTTTACCAAATCCAGACACCAATGCAAGCACCTTTACTGATCCAATTAGACAAGTAGGTAATACAAACAAAGCTCCTGGAACAGCTGGTTCCATTACTGCAGTTTAATGAACAGAACATAATTAGGACTATTAGATGTTCCACTTTGAACACGGGCTCTGTACTCACATGGTGAAAAAGTTTTGTTTAAAACACAACAAAAGTCCTCTTCCAAATGTCTAACAAGACAAATGAAGCTGAAGATTTCAAATGGCCCTTAAGGAACACATAAAACCAAACTAAATCATCTGTGAAAGGAGAGGATGGAAAAATCAAAAGCTGGGCACCATTAGGAGTCCTGCTGCTGTTGGGTCATCTCTTGCATTCACCCTGGGGCTGTCTGAGACACATAAGTATGTGCCCATGCTGATAAAACCTGTACCATGAGATGGACCACAACATTTACTCATCCTTGGTGTAACTCAGGGCAGCGGCATCTGTCACACGGTCAGCCTCCTTTACTGAAGTTACTTGTAAGACAAGTAGGAACTTGGTAGCGGATAAACTGAATGTGAGCTCTGTGAAGGGTGCACTATTTCATACACAATCAAGAAGCTGACGGAATTTTGCAGTTTAAAACTTTTGTGATGGTCAGTGTAGCAATGGCACCTGGACAGGGAAATGCTAGAGAGAGTCCTGCAGAAGCTACAAGTACGATGAAGGAACTGGAACATCTCTCCTATGAGGAAAGACTGAGAGACCTGGGGCTGCTTAGTCTGGAGAAGAAAAGGATAAGAGAGGATCTTATCAATGTTTACAAATACCTGCAAGGTGGGGGTCAAGTGGAAGAGGCCAGGCTCTTTCCTGTGGTGCCCAGTGACAGGACAAGGGGCAATGGGCACAAACTGGAACACATAAAGTTCCACCTCAACATGAGGAAAAACTTCTTTCCTGTGAGGGTGACGGAGCCTGGAATGGGCTGTCCAGAGAGGTTGTGGAGTCTCCCTCTCTGGAGACTTTCTAAGCCCACCTAGATCTGTTCCTGTGTGGCCTGCCCTGGGTGATCCTGCTCTGGCAGGGGTGTTGGGACTCGATGATCTCCAGAGGTTCCTTCCAACCCCTACCACCCTATGATTTGATGACAGCCTCATGCTTCTGCCTAAATATCTGCTTGGAAGTTTGGGTGCATGAAGATGCACATAGGCAACTGAAGCAGAAAAAGCCCAGAAAAGCTACTTCCATGTCTGCCTTTTTTGGAAACAGGTTATAAAATATCTCTGTAAACACTTTTTTCATACATCTATTCTTACTTCTTGTATTTCTGAAGAAATACTTTTTTTACTGTTAGTTTTTACACATGGGAGGCTAGGCCTTGCTTACATTGCTGACCAGTGTTGAAAGGAATTCTGTTGCATGGCTCACCTAACAAAGATAAAATACGAGAGGGAGCAAAGTGTACCCAAATCCAGGCATCAAAAGGGTGAAGAAAAGGGTCTCTCCTTTGTTCCTACCTTGCTGCTGCTAACACTGCCTTTGCTCTGCCCTTTGCTCTAACTCTGGATCACATATACACTATTTACTCCAAAAGAAAATGGGAGTTTGCATGTCTGGAAGCTGTTTCAGCCTCTGAAAATCACAACGGAGGCTTTACAGAGTCTGGAAATAAAAAGTGCTTCTATCCAGGCTCTTCTGAGAAAGCCTGAGATTAAGGAAACAAAGCTTTTGAAAGGCAGGGTGACGTGAATAATATGCGACCAAGGGTAAAGCAATTCTCACAGCAATCCTGAATAAGAACCCAGTGTGGGTTTCTGGTTTGGTATTTATTGTCTGAAAGATTTAGTGGAGGCATTTACACACACAATTGCCAGGATGAGAGAACCTTTATACTGCTGCTACATATATGCCAAAATTGCTCTGAAAACATGCAACTAAACCCCTCCATTATATACTTCTTTTGGTAACTAGATAAACTGTACCTATCTGTGTCTCACCCTAGCTTTTTCTTCTTAGCATTTTTTTTCCACAAGAGCTCTATGAGAAGCCTTTTAACCAACCTAAACAAGCAGACAAATCATGGTCAAATCCTGTCACCACTAAAGTTGTCAGCACATCTTCCACCAGCTAAATGAGACCCAAATTCAGAAGTCTTAACTGCCGTAAATTTTGCTCGGCAACAGTGGGTCTGATTGTAGCTTGTAACGGATGAGGTTAGCAGCCCCTCCGTTTCCTCTCCTAAACCATTTTTGTCTTGCAGTTCATTGGGTTTGCATCTGAAGTTCCTTGTCAGCAGCACGACCTTTGAGAAAGCCTGCATGTCGTATTTTATGTGACAGGTCAGTTTAGCTTCATGCAGGCAGATTCGGAAATGATGGCTGATTTGAATTTGGTGGTTTGGTTTTTTTGTTTTTTTTTTTTCTGTTGGTTTTTTTTTTTTTAATTCTCCTTGGAAAGATGGTGGGTGGTATCAAACAGGGCTTGCTTTAGTTAAGTACATCCTGCAGCAAGCAAACTTTTTTTTTTCAACAGTATTTGGAATCAGAAAGTTTGGTTACTAACTGGTAAATAAAGGGAAGGGGAAGATCTGGCACTGGAATTAGAGTGTCACAGGGCATGACTGTTCTTCACACAACATATGGGCTATAGAGTACCAGTTCTAAAACAGAGCAAAAAAAAAAACCAAACAGTCAAAACAAAATTAATTTTAGTTATAGATTTACTCCGTGATCAGTTCCAGGAGCAGTCCTTGCATTCTTACATCATTACATGATTTTCCAATAAAAATCTTCATAGTTTTGGTCAGCTAAGTCAGTACTACTGAAATACTATACGTTCTCTGTGTTACCGCGAGTCAATGATACAATCTTTCCTAACTAGTAAGATAAACAAATGAACACAAACCCATCTGAGAGATACCAGAGAATCTGGAGCAGAGACATGAGAGTGCTCACTCACTGATGGACACTTTGTGAGAAATCTCTTCATTAGCTAAGGAGCTACTCATAGTGAATATGTGAGGATTTTTTTAATCCTTAAAAACACAGGACCTATCTATTCAAAAGGTAGCTTAATACCTTGTAACACAGAGCTAAGGTTAACATCACAAATCAGACAACAGCTTGAAGCCACCAAAACCCCATTCCTTTTAACTACGATTTTAAGAAAATGTTATCAGTGGGAGAAGGAACAATAGGCATTGAAAGCAAAAGTAAAGAGAAGCATGACAATCAATGGCCATTAATACAGCCCTAGTTAATCTTTGGTTAGTTTATTTTTTAAAGAATCTGTTACACTAGATTATGGAACCACGGACTAACCTTGTTTGGCAGAAATTCCTCTGACAGCACTGAAGCCACCTCTAAATTAAAATGTTGGAACAGATAGAAGAAGGAGGATTACAGACACGAGACTACACGTAACGTATTTTTTGCACCCCTTCCACAGGCACTCACCTTGTCAAAAGCAGGGTACACTGCTCTGATCTCTGTCAGCCAGCCGTAGGGCATGTGTCCCACAGGATACGTGGCCGTCAGAATTGCCACAGCCTGTGAAAAGAGACAGGGAAACATGAACTTCCCTGTGCTGTTGAAAAAGAGGGGGCAAAGCAGTGACATCCACAGAGACAAAAAGAGTAAGAGAGATTCTTCCCTGCTAATAATAGCTTTTATAATGCTTAAAGTACCTTGAAGGAGTAATTGGTCCAAGAAAACAAACTGGAATTTTAATACAGTACCCTTTTTAATTGCAACCTCCACTTCCTACTTTATTTTCAACAGAATTTCCATCTGTATGAAACTTAACTAGGTTATATTTTATAATCCTTATTTGATTTATCTCTTGTATTTCATTATGAAGTCCAAAAAGACTGTAACCGTTAAAGAAAAGTATTTCCCTAACACATTTGGTATGCTACATTCCATTTGGATTAAATCATTAAAGTTTTTAGCAGTGATTTTCCTTTGAGTATTTTTCCACAATTGGTGGAATCCCAAAATATGCGCATGAAAGCTTTCCTAGATGTCCAGAACCTGTGTCTGGCAGGTGAAAAAGCCCCCCATGGAAGCCAACACCAAAACTAATCACTACATGGACCTAGACATCCTCCCACTGAAACTGGCGCAAATGTGCCCCAGAGAGCAGGTCAGTTTATGGTGAGTGTTGGCTCTGCACTACAATCAGCAGTCTGCCTCCCATCAGCTGTAAGAGACTATTGGAGTAATCCGAAATTCCTCAAGAGAAACAGGGTGCATTTCTATCCCCAATCAGGGGACAGAATTTTTTTTTCTGTGCTTCCTTACACCCCTACCCTATTTTGTGTGATGCACTGACTGCTGATAGTATTTCCGTATCAGTTTGCACAGCCATAGACACACATGACAGGAAACAGCGGGACATGGAACTACTGATGACTGTACAAAAAACTCTGGGATCTGAACGCTCCAGAGCCTGTGTACCTTTATGGAGAGCCTGAAAACCTGGCACAGAGTAATTAGTGAAAAAATTCTACCGGTCTCATTGAGGGTGAGGTTCAGCTAGGCCTGGCAGAAATGCTTATAGCAAGATGGTCATCTTCTCAAGGATAAAGAGAGCACTAAATACGATTGTACTTAAAATAATGTAATGACAAAGAAGTAACTCCATGTAAATGATTGTTTGCAGCAATGGAAAGCACTGACTTACCTCTGTGGCTGCAGAACTGCCACCTAGGTCGCGGGAGACAAAAAGATTGACAATAGGCCTACTTATTCGTTGAGTTGCCAAAATTAATGCCAAAGGCCACCAGAAACTCAGCATCTTCCTTATTGTAGCTTCTCCCTGTAATATATATGAAAAAAAAAAAAAAAAAAGAGAAGAAGGGGGTTTGGAAAAAAACTGTGCAGAACTGAACCAAAGAATGGATTTTTGCTTTTCCCACCCATTGTCAGTTTGGTACATTCAATAGTTTTCAACATGAGCGGCCTAAAATATTTTCACTCGTGTTAGTAATACTGACTCAAAAGAAGCTGTGTCATGGATCTCAATAAATAATATGTAAGGTATCTATCTGCAGAATTTGTTCTGGATACCTGACAGAGATATGTGAAAACCAGTGTGACATTCAAGGAAAACAAGAGGAATTTTAAGACCTTCTTCCCTGTGAAATAAGGTGTCTGCTTAGGTCATGCTGTGCTGTCTTACAGCTCAGTACAGAGGTGCTCAGTAGATAGCACATCAATTCCATGGGAAGCACTGTTGCTAGAATAGTTTCTACTACACCTCTTTATGTGAAAATATTTCTTTCTGCAGGTTGGAGAGAGAAGGCCCTGCACGCACAGGGGTTTAATACAGTAGTATAACACAAATCCAACACCCAAGTTTAAAATTACTGAATTCCAAAAAGTACAAAGTACTGATACATACCCCCATTTCAGGCCCACTTCTGTCAGGAATGGCATCATGGATGTTTCTGTAGTATCCGAGACATAATGTGGTACATCGGACAAGTGCTCCCATGTATAAGGACAAGATTGGGATCAAGAGAGGCTCCCTGCACTCCAAATGACTGTGAAGCAAAATGGCTACAAAAACAACCTGCAGGGCAAACAAATTAACAATTACTCTTTCGAAGCACTCCCATGGCCTAGGGATTGGTAGTAGCCGATGGGTCACTTTGCCTGACCTTTCTTTTTCCCCACATGGATATGGTAACTTGTTTCTCAGACATTCTGAAATGGGGTTGGTGGAGGTGCTGGAAGACACAGCCCTAACCCAAACAATCTTGGTTTCCTTCTCCTGACATTGGTCTGGGACTGACTTGAGCCAGTCAAGTGAGAGCAACCTCAACTACAACTGTCAGCAAATAGCCTCCACATGACTGGGAAAGAGCCAGGTAAAAGCACACACAATTATTTCCTCTGGTGTGCTGTTCATGGTGGAGAGAGCAGGGAGTCTTTGAAAGCATCTAGTTCACAGTGACTGTGAAGAGGAGTCATTACCTGAGCTATGACATCTGAGATGGAGGCACATCCCACTAGGAAACTGTATTTGTGTTTCAGCAGAATCCCAGCATGGGTCCATGCCTGAAAAAAACAAACAAACAAAAAAAAAACAAAACGCAGGGAAGAGTTTGGGAAGTGATTATGATATTTGTGAATGATTTCAGGTCCCAGGATGCCTTTGTCTGCTTGTTGTATTGTACGCAGACTACTTCTAAATCTCTTTTTGCCCTGGTGTGAACCTGGGGAAATATTAAACCAGTAAAGCAGAGAAAGCATGGCTGCATTCTTTTCCTCCTTGTCAGGGCTGATAGGGAGAATGAGAAGAATTTCAGACTGTATAGAAATTTCTGAGCAGATCTAATATGAAATTGCCCCTTCTCATAAAACAGATGCTGCACAGGATGGATTATCATGATAAATCTGAAGGAAAAAATGTTTATTCTTATTCACCAGCTGGAGGCACCTCTGAAGTGTAATATTCATGAGCCCACTGAGTTAATACTGAGTCCTATCTGTAAAAGAAAATTTAATGATCCAACTTCTTTTTATTGTCAGCAACCATTCCAATAAGATAAAGTGGTTGAGCAAGCGGCCACGAGAAAGAAGGTCACTCTTTGCACAAAAGTAGAGGCATTAAAGAGAGCTGCTGTATTTTTACGTTGTGCAGGCCACAAGCAGTAAGCCTTGTGACCTGGGAAGCAGCAGCTGACCCCAGAAGTGTAAATAAGCATTTGAGATATCCTGGACTTAGCTGTGCTGACAAAAACTGATGGTAAGAAATATATTTGCTTTAATTTGCTTTAAGAAAATACTGAGCATGTTCCTTGTGAGCTCTGCAAGGGATATGAGAATGCATGGCAAATCCAACTCTTCCACGACAAACTGAAACAAGTGGACAGGTACAGACAAGCGGTGCAGCTCATCACAGGATGAGCACTGCTTTCCAGCATGCACATACAGCAACTCTAGCAAGGCAGCTGAGGTCTTTTACATTTATCGTGCTCTCTAGATGTTCAAAGTCTACCAGCTGCTTTTTGCAGGTAGCAGGAGATGATGTGCCCAGGTATATCCAGAGCTACTGCTTGCAAAGGACACATCTTCCTTCTGCACACGTCCAGTTTCCCAACAGCTAACGGATTTTCTTAACTAAGGTCAGCAAAATAAAAAGATAACAACATTAGAATTCAGTTCTGAATCAGGCACTCACCATGGCATCCATAAAAGGGAAGGCAGCAAGATAAAGGAAGGCCCTCCGAGTTTTACTTCCCACTGATTCATCCACGTGGTGCAGCTTGTTAATAATGTAATACCCTAAATCACTATAGGCTGTAGAGATAGAAGAAGAGGAACAGATAATAAAGGTTACAGAGTATCTGTGGGTGACACACTTAGAAGTACCTGAAAGACTGGGACAGCTGTGAGCTCAGCCGTGCACCCACTTAGCCAACAACTGCAGGAGCTTTGGGATATTACAGCCTCACGAGCTGCTGTTGATGCCTAAGGAGTGCTTTCACAGGTGTTCTGAAGTAACCTTTGGCAGCGAAGTGATAACAAATGGCTGGGTTGGGAGGTGGGTGCAGGTTTCATGGGATGTAGGACCTTACAAATGCTGAAACCATCTATTGTCCTTGTCTCCTCATGACATCACCTGTAAACCTGTCCAAAGCTGTGCAAGGATGCTGTGAATTGCAAAGGTATGCAACAAATCACACTTACTATGCCCCTCCCTGACACTGCCTAACCATCATCTCTGCTGGGACCAGTTAGGGCACTGTGCTGCTCACTGCATAGTTCCAGGGCAGCCTCCACCAGCTGTGGTTTCCTTCCTTATCTAGAGCTGGCATCTAAGGAGCCACAAGTCAGAAAAGAGAACTGCTGGAAGTCAGAGGGTTGCCACTTTCGATTGCCAGGATGTTATTTTGCTCTCTTGTTTTACCCCGAAACAAGAATTTTTAGTGTTGGGCATCGCACCTCTTGCCAGGTACCTCTTCCCAAGACAGGGAAGAAGGACCCAGCACACAGTTCTCTAAAGAACTGCTTATGTGTCTGTGCTCACCCATGTTATCTAGCTGCTTTAATAATCCCAGAGTCATTCCCATGACCAGAGCTAATGACGACTGGAGTCTCTGGGTGAGACTTAAACATAATATGCACGATTAAACAATCCAAATAGCTTTTAAACTTTTATAAACCATATTCCAGACCTGCATATTATCACTTGTAGTATCTGTTAAAAGAATGATTAGGTTGTAAAATGAACTTCCCAACACAGCAGAATGTCAAAAATATGCACAGACAGGCCTGGTGTCTTGAATCTCTTCTCTAACAACCCAATATCCCCACCAAAAGCCAAGCTCTGAAATAACAAGATACTTTAGACCCTGCCTACAGAGTGAACTTCCCAAAAGAAAACTCTACATGGTGGCAATGCCTGCTCCCAAAATAGCACAAGGGAAGGAAGGCAGCACACTATCTTCTATTTCCAGATAGCAACTGCAACAGCAAATCCAGGAATATTGCACTGACCAAGGTTTGCATTGGAAGTGGGATGAGAACACGGTTTCAAGTCCCTTTAGTCAAGGTCAATTTGTTTCTTGGTTCTTACTGCTACCTGTACAGGGGAGTGATAGGAACCATTGGTGAGGACTTGGTGGATGTTCATGGCAACGTGGTGGGGTGATGACTGAGGAACTCAGAGCTTGCAGTGGTGTGTTTGAGTGGTTTGGCATAGCTCGTGACTCCCACAGAGGATTGTGTTGGCGCCAGTGGAGAACGAGCAGTGGGGAGCTGGTGCTGAAGCAACGAGTCATGAGTCAGGTGGGTAAAATGGTCTGTTTTGAGATTTTAAGTAAGTAGAGGCTGCTGTTTGTGAGAAGCTCTGCATATGCAGACTGCAAATAGTCTCTATCACAGTTGGAAACATGGTGATTCATTGTGGTCACTGGGTTTCTGCTACCACCACTTGTTTTCTTCCTTCTGACTTTTGGTATTCCTCCTTATTTCTTTGGCTTTTTGTTCCCTGTTCCTTCCTGGGCTTCAACAATCCCACAGCAGACAGTCATGTCATATTCCTCAGTCCCACACACACGGCATGTGGCAGAAATTAAGTCCCTTAAGTCCTATTTTGTTTCTCTTATTCATCTGTCGAGCATCAGTAACCTGTATTTGTGTCTCCTGTAGACACTCTGCGATAGGTTTGCAGCTGCTGAGGAGTTGTTGCAGGTCCTAGGAGGCTGCCTATCTGTCACTGGACTCCTTCTTTTCCTCCTGCTAAGGCAAGTTGTTCATCTGTGGGTCAGAGAAAAATAACCAGGATTTGAAACAAGTTCAAAGGAAACTTGGAACATAAAACTTGGCAACATCACCCAGGCAATTGGTGTTAGAATCTGACTAACTCCATTCTCTCGGGCAATCTGCCAGTCTCTGCTGCAGCCTTTGCGTATTTTCAGGCATAGATAAGTTAAAATACTAAAAAATATTTTGCAGTCTGCCACCAGCTGAAAGATTGCATGAAGCTCTTGAATTCAGCACTTTAAGTACAACCCTTTTTTTTTTTTTTTTACCAATGTTGATGTAAAGAGGGCATTTCAGAGGTTCTGAACTCGGTAGAGCTCTACTTCTAGGTAAAGGCAAGAAACTTATCTGGTATTTTTCCAACAGTTGCACCAAACACCTCCCTTCAATAACAAGTCCCACACGGAAAATCCAGCTATATCTTTCACCTGAAAATGATAGCTATAATTTAAATTTTCTTAACAGCTCCTGTAGCTTAAAATAAAATGCTGGATGACTAGAAAATTCCCAGCTGGCAAAGGAAAAAATGTTGACCAGCACTGGCAGGAAAGCAAATGAGCAACTAGAAGAGCAGGTCTTGGGGCTGAAGACACATTCCAAGCAAAGAAATAGGAGAGCTAAATCTCCAAATGGTCCAAAGTTTATAATAGTGACTCAATAAAGCAGCCTTAACAGTAAATATATTGAGGAAGTGATCAGTTGATACCAGTCAATTAAATTAACTTGAATGCATGGATTTATGAGAATTCAATTCAATTCAATTCAATTCAAT
>VWZK01006664.1:289312-339317 GCA_013396935.1 Baryphthengus martii | reverse complement strand
CACCCCCGCTGCGCTCCCCGCCGGCGGGGGGGAAGGGAGGACAGGAGCCCGGTAGCCGCCGCCGTCGGACCCCGCTCTGCACCCCGCCGTCCCCCGGCTCACTTCTCGAGGAGCTTTCCCGGCCCGCCCTCCCAGGCCCGGAGCCGTCTCCCGTTCTCCGTGCCCGCGTTATTTGCGCGGGCCCCGCTTCCTCTCCTTCCTCTCCCCGTCCCGGACGGTCGGGATCGCCCGTTTCACGGCGCATCTCTCCCGCTGCGAACCGCGGGGCCGCCGTATTCCCCCCGCACGGCGAGGGGCGCACCGAGCGGAGTTCCACACCCGGTGGGAGCGGGGCTGGGTGTCGGCACTGAGCTCCCGCCCCCCGCCCGGTTCGTCCCGCCGTGTCCCTCTCTCTGGGTACCGAATCCTGGGTGAAAATGATCCCTGGGGATGGGTCTTGGTGCTCAGGGGGCCGGTGCGTTCCCCTCTCTGAGCTGATGGGTTTAATCCTTTTCCAGTAATTGACGTCAGGGCTTTGTTCCTTCCCCTCGGCACTCCGCGGTTTAGGCCCCGGGCTGCTCGGGATGGAGCGGGCTGTCTTGGGGGGTTCCCCTGGGTGCCCCCGGGTGCTTCCCTGGCCA
Source organism: Baryphthengus martii (assembly GCA_013396935.1). NCBI lineage: Eukaryota > Metazoa > Chordata > Aves > Coraciiformes > Momotidae > Baryphthengus > Baryphthengus martii. Next base: position 338,697 of record VWZK01006664.1, on the reverse strand, counting down.
GAGGAAAGAGCTTGGAGTAGGTCAGGGGTCGTTGGCAGGCGATCACACCCTCCCTGGGAATGACTAGAGTCGTTACGTAAAAGCATCATCCCTGGGGAGGTTTGTGTTAGACTTCCTAGGCAAAAGAGCGATCGCTTAACATTTCTGGAACCTGGGCCGACAAGTGCTTCTATTTCTATTTTTTTTTTACAATGAAAAAAGCAAAGCAAGAAAGTGTTGAGACGTGTGACACAGATATTGGTGCTTTCAGTTGCCCTGTCTTTCCTTTCCTGCTTGAACTGAGAAAGTGGTTACCTTCATTTGGGGGGAAAAACCTCCCGAGTGCTTATCCCTCTATCTCCAGTACGGCCTGAAAAGGTGACGTGCTGCTGAAAAGAGAGCTCTGCTCCGCAGGTGTGGGCCCTGCTATTTCACATCCCAGCCCCTCAGGTTATTGCGGCCTGGTTTGATCATTTACTTGGGAAGACTGTGATGTTTTAAATGTTCACGTGTTTCTGCGGATGTCGCTCGGAGCTCCCACCTGCCGCTGTGCCAGCTGAGCAGCCACTTACTCAGCACCAGGAGTCTTTGAAATCAACTTGTTCTGCTCAAGCCTGCGCTTTTATTTGTCACCTCGCTGCCAGCTCCCTTCTAGCTGCCGAACTTCTCCTCCTGGGCCTGTTTCTAGTTCCTTACGTTGCTCTGGAATTTCTGAAGACTTGTCTGAAGTGACCGGAACGCTGCGCTTTGCAGCCCCGGGGGCGTTGTTGTGAAATAGGGTCCAGTCAAGTGCTTTGGAGGAGTGGTTGCAGGCTTGATTTGTCATTTTGTTATCTCCTCTAATGAGAGAAACGTTATGAAGCTCACAGCGCTGCTGTCGTGTCGGCTGCCTCGGCGAGGTGCGGCGCGCGCGGCCGTTGTCAGGTGGGTACTGGACGTACCGTGGCTTGTAGCAGTCGTCCTGCGGCTCCTGTTGGTCAGGAGCAAGAGGAAAATATTACTCTTTGGCATTGCTGAAGCCTTGACTTTATTAAGGGATCCATTTTTATGATTTCCTGACTGCACGAAGCTGCAAACATGGTGTAGCAAGAGCAAGCTCTCCTTTGTCGAGCGGCTTTAAGTGAATAGAAACAGTCAATTTCAACTCTAGTCTCAAAAACGGTTTCAGGTCCCTTACATTTCCTTTCAACATCCCCACGCTTCTCATTTTATGACTTTTCTCCAATGTTTCAAACATTGAGAGGGGGAGACTGAGCCCCTGGGGTAGGTTTTGTGCAAGAAGACACACGGCAGCCAAAAGTAGTTTGGATTTGTGTGTTTTCCTTCCCGGTTGAAACGATCTGGACTCGATGAGACTTTGGTGAAGTATCTCTTGAGTTTCCAGGTTGTCTTTTTGGTAAGCTGGAACGTCCAAGTGCTTTTGTGTGGTTCTGGTCCAGCCCTTTGATGAGAAGATGCCTCATTTTTATCTGCCAGCGCCACACACTTTGCCTTGTTCAGGTTTCGTAGATAAAGAGCTGCAGCAGGAATCTGTCCCAACGTTACAGTCGGGAGATAAGAAGTTGGCACGTACGCACAAGTTCCTCCTTCCTTTTCTAGCTTAAAGCTGCGGGCAAGGATGTTCTGCTGAACTTTGTCTTCCTCTGAAGTTGCTCCTCGTGTCGGATGTGACTAAAAACCTGTGTGGTCCTGACCCAGAGAAGCAGGTCCCAGCATCTTTGGAAGCAGGCAGGGGACTCTGACCAAGTGATGGTGAAGCTGCTGTCCTCTGTCATCCCCCTCCCCATATTTTCAGTGCTTGAGAGTTGCCCTAACTGCTTCTGGCGCCCCTCTTCCTTTCCTTCCTGCTCTTCCTCTTGCTTTATGATTTATTTTTTTTATTTGTTGCTCCAGATCAACAGAAATTTACGTTATTGAGGGTAGAAATGTTAACCAGTAATAGGTTTTCTTTTCAGTGGTGCCCTGTGACAGGATGAGGGACAACTGACACAAACTAGAACACCTAAAGTTCCACCTCAACGTGAGGAGCATCTTGTTTGGTGGGAGGGTGTTGGAGCCTGGCCCAGGCTGCCCAGAGAGCTTGGGGAGTCTCCTTGTCTGGAGAGATTCCAAAGGCGCCTGGACCCTGCGCTGCTGGGCCCCCTGCTCTGGGTGACCCTGCTGGAGCAGGGGGGTGGCACCAGAGGAGCTCCAGAGGGACCTTCCAACCCCCACCATTCTGTAATTCTCTGATACCTGTGTCTGAGACTGAGTCTTGAGAACGGAGACATGAAATCAGCTCCCCTCTCGTGGAAATGTGGAAAAAGTCTGAGCATCTTCCAGGAGGCCGCCTCTCCCAGCAGCGGTGTGTGTAGAGCTGGGAGGGAAGCTGGTCACAGGGTCTTGTGTTTGGGGTCAGCCTGTCTGCGGATCGGAGAATAGCCTTCAGATTTTAGTGACTCTGAGGTTTCTTTGCCGCTGCAGTAATTGTTCTTGGCCTCATCATTTCAGATTGTTACTCGCCTGTGGTTTGTTCCAGGGGTGTATTTCTGTTCTTGGGTGTTACTTTAGTCTCACAGGCGCCTTCAGCAGAGGCAGAGGAGTAACTGGCCGTGAGCCCGCCTCTTTTCCTTGTCATTCGATTCTCGTGCCTGGCCCGGGGTTTGTATCGCGGAAGATGCGATGCCGCCGATGTCTTCACTGAACAGTGAGAAAATAACGCCCCAAACTGCGGGGAGATGGAGAGGGACTGTCTGGAAATGAGTCAGGAAATTTGAACAGACCGCATTTCGGTAGAGAAGGGTTAGATGTACGTAAGATAGACGGCTAACTGTGTCAGAAGAGCAAGCAACAGCTTCCTAGAATTGCAAAACTAAAGCTGAAAGAACTTACCTGGCAATAACTCTTTTCTGGCGGGATTGCTCCCTCTCTGCAGTTACCAGTGCCTGTCGAGATGCTCTCCAGCTTGTCAGATGGTTGGGGCTCTGTCACCGCTCGGGGCACGTCCCTGCCCAGGCTGGAGCTCCTTCCTGCCGCCGAGCTCTCCCGGTGAGCTTAGGCGGCCTGAGCTCAGAGCGCTGCTCTTCTCTTACTGCCTCTTTTCCCTCCCGTGGGAATCCAGATTTACTCTCTTGTTAGAGACTTGCTGTGCCTATTCCCGTCAGCTGCAGGTTTCCCATCGGGAATCGCGGCCGCTGGTGCTCCCGGAGCGGCCGATGAGGTGCCCAGCGCGGCGCCGGAGCCTTCCTGCCTCCCCTGCTTCTCTGCCAGCGTCCTACAGCCCTCCCAAATCCCCCTTTCCCCGAGGCCTCCCGCACTCCTGTCTCCTTTGGTCTCTGCCATCTCCCCAGGCTCTCAATTTCTTACGACTTTTCCAAGTTTTTTTTTCTCCAGCTTCGTGTTTCAAGCCCTCTCTTTTCCCTCATGTGGTGAGCTGTATTTTCTCCCCCAGTGCATTAGTTTGTAGTTCTTCCAGTTGTCACATCTCTTGTTCTTACTTGATTCATTAATTCTTGCTGGTGATTGCAGAGCACAGTTTATTAACTGGCAGTAGCACCAGGTACTGACAGGAGGAAAAAAAAAAAACAACAAAAAAAAACCAAACCAAAAACCACCTCCTTGTGCTCGGTACTGTACAAACATTGAATAAGAGAAGCTCTTGCCCTGAAGTCGTGAAATAATTTTCTTCTGTTAACAGCTCGTTAAGCAAAGTTTTCTTGCACTTCTGCCTATTGAGCTGTGGTACCCCAGGCCCAACAGAACCTCACCGCGCAGCTCAGAGCCCCCCTTTGTTGGTAATTTTTCTTTTTACAGTTCATCTTACTTCTCATTCATGTTGTAGCTTTTATTGGTGATTTACTTGGAAGTGGTGTTTTCTCTGTTTTATAATTAAACAAACAGTACTTTGACTGATACTGTAGTCCTGTAATCATCCTGGTTTTTCAGGAGAGACTGTTTTTTTCTGGTAGCCAGTCTCTCCCTGTGGATAGATGTTGTCCTCTGCAGCCTCACAACCGCCCCTCACTATTTATTCCCAGTACATCAGGGACATAAAGATTGGGCAGAATAGAAAACAGGCCAGAAAAATGCTGCGGTTCCCTTCAGCGTGGTTATTTTCCAGCAGAGCATGGATATTCCTCCCCCAGCATGGAAAGTCCTCCCCCTTTATCTGCAGTTTTTGAGAGTAGCTTTAAGATATTTCTCTTTTGGACTGGACTTGGAGCTTTCCTCAGCTTTTTGAGTGGCCTGTTTGAGCGCTGGGAATGTGTGTGTGCCCCTCCTGAAGCTCTCCAGGGTGGCTCTGCTGGAGCGGGGAAGAGTGGTGGAGAGCATGTCAGACCAAAGGGGATCCCTAAATGTAGTGCTTTTAAAACTCTAACTTTCAGTGCATATGCCCTTAAAATGAGAAGGCACCGGGTTTTGGTACGAGGTGACCTTGTCATCCTCTGGGAATGGGGGTCAGCGCTTGGTATCTCACTCTAGTTGGGTCATGCATCATTTGATTTACATATTTTTTGCAGTTTTAAGGAAAAAAAGAGTAATATGTTTAATTTTGCAAACCAAACCTTGGGAAAATAGTGTTTCTAACGAGTGACAAAGTACTCTTCGGCCAACACAAATACTTTAAGCCTGTTCTTAGCTCAGATTCTAAGATTTCACCGATAAATTACTCGGTATTGAGATACTTTCTTCAACATTTTTGCTTCCTGCTGCGATTTCACGTCGTTGAACAGTCTCTGCCACCCGGCTGTGGCAGGTGGGCGCCAGGCTTTGCTTCGGGAGCTGAATCGGGACCCGTGCTGGTGAGAAACTGGATGTGCTCCAGCCGCCAGCACCCGGAGCAGGGGGGTGGCTGCTCTCCGAGCCGTGCCGAGCGTGTCCGTCCCGAGGTAGTGGCACCTACCCATAGATAGCCACGTCCTCCCAGATAAACTGCAGCCACCCCGGAGCCATATAAGGCAATGTTAGTGGAACTGGTCCTCCAGCAGCAGAAAATCTGGAAACCAGTGGCAATAGCTTTATTTACAGCATTTCTTTCCCCCCCCGTCTTGTGCTTTAGGACTCTGTAGAACAGTCAGAAACCTCAAATGCTCTTTTCTTAGGGTTAGCGTGAGTCTGTTGCAAGTGTTTGAAATGAATATTTAATATTTAGATCGATCGTCTGCAATATTTGTTTAGATAAATGAGGTTTCGAAGTGTTAAACCGTGTCCCTGTCTCTGCTGACATGGCTAGAAGAGCTCACCGGTGATCACAATCCTACCTCGGCACATCCACGTGTAATTTTTTTTTTTTTTTTTTATTTCCACCTTTAATTTGATTTCCGGAAGACCTTAAAGAGATTTCAGTGGTGGAAGTACTTAAATGGTTTTAATCAGGCTTTGATGTGCACAAATCATTAAAGTGAGGAGGATGGGGAGATAAGAGTCTGAGGTTCTCTTTGGATAATTTGGCTGCAGAGGAACTGAAGGGAGTATTTTTACTATAGGGGAGGGTAAAATCCAACCCAAAAAAGCCACATCAAAGTGGGAGTTTAGTTTTTGTGTGATGTTATATATTTTGTGGGCAGAGGAGTAACCAGTTTCTTGGGGCGGGGTGGGGGGGGAAATGTCAGAAATCTCATTTTTCCGGAGTTCCATAACTATTAGCATAAGCATTTCCTTATTTAAAGATGTTTAGTCCAAGTCCAAATCTGAGAAATTGAGCCGCTAAGATGAAACTTTCGGAAGATTTGAATACGGAGAAACATGTTAAAGAACTTAATGGAAGAACATAGAAATTTAATTTAGCAAGTTGTGCTGTGTTGTGGCAGAAATAAGAATAGTAACCTGATGGAAGTTACTGGGATTGAGAAACGATGGATTTTACGAAAAATATCATAATAATATTTTATTCTTGTAACTTCAAGGCCCTTGAAGCATTAAGATTGGCCAAGACGAGATAAGATGGACTGATATTTTTCCCCTCTTGTGTCTTTTATTTATTTATTTCTTTATTTATTGGCCCCTGTACCTGCTTCACAGATTTCACCAATCAATTGAAAACAGTTTTGGGGCCACTTTATTTAATTTTGTCCTTCCGATGCTGATAGGATAAATTAGCAATCTATGAAAACGTTGATCTGACGGGGTGAATGGTGTAGAGAGCCTCAAAAAGATAAAGGGTGAAAAGGTTTTTCCTGGAGCAAGGATTCCTTCTGCTGAAATAACTGCTCCGATTACATTTAACGAGGAAAAAGATGAGAAGTTTGTACTGTGACACATTCCCGGCCAATAATTACTAGAAATATGCTTTACTGGGAGGGAGTTTTAACAAGTAGTCTTCAGCTTAATCTCTAATAACCTGCTAAAACCCAGCTTCTTTTTTCCCCTTCATTTTTTCCCCAATATTTTTAAGGAAAAAGATGAATCCTTTATGGCCTCATGAAGCAAAATCCACCCGGCACTGACATTTAAAGATGTTTTCAGTGCTCTTCACATCCTTAGTTGGCCCAAGTAACTGGTGTTGATTTTTTATTTTGCTTGTTTAGGTTGGTTTTTGTGATAAATCCACTTGCTGTTTGCTGTGTGGATGCTGAGGAGCAGCGTGGGGGGCACTGCTGGAACTCCTGCTCCCTGTACCCGGCACGTGCCAGCTCAGCTTTATCAGAGGAGTGTTTAAATACCTTCAGTTTTGGTTTAGCGACAGACTCAACAACTGAAGATGGTCAAAAAGAGGTGGTGTAATCTAAGTTTCTGTTTAAGAGAAGATGAGCACAAAATGGGGATCTTGTTGGCCGGAATAATGGAGTGATTTCTTGCTAGCAGGAGTCTACTTGGTATTTATACAATTTCATTCAATCCTTTAAAAAATATTAAGTTATAATGATTATGTGTAAGCAAATCACACCTTAAAAATAAAAATCTCAGTTTGGTCTTCGTAGATTTCAATGAATTCAGCCAACAGCGCAGAGTCGCTGTCGGTGTCTGGTGCCTGGGAAAGGCAACGCAACTGTTTAATTGAATCTGCTTTGTCCCCCGTGTCCCTGGGAGCTTTAGCAATGAGGAGCTGGTCTTGCCACGTAGTTTCTGTAGCACTCTGAAGGGTTTTTATCTGTTCACAGAAACTTTATCGGCTTTAAGCTTTGGGACAAACGGTCGTGCGACCCTCTGAACCAAACCGACCTATTGCAGGGTGGGTTTTGAAACTCAACTGAATTTTGACCAGACTTTTGCAAGGCCGCTTGTGGTTTTCTTTAACTTCACGCCGCAAAAAGCTTCACTTCTTTCTCCAGTGGCAAGTTTCATTGAGCCTTACCGAGTTTAAACTGCGCGTGGCGTTACAATTCTGTGTTTGGCAGTTTCGTGTCCGACCAGCCTTTTAATTTCTAGTTAAAAATACGTTGGGGGCAGCAGCTCAGAACCGGCTTGCACAACACCTTTACTACTTTATTAAATGCAGAAGTCGAGTTTTGGTCTGGGCAGACCAAAAACTGTTTACGTATCTTTTGATGGAAGATATTTCATCATTGTTATAGTTCATAATTATCCCATCTCTGGTGTCACTGCGCGGTCCTCGGGTGGCAGCGGGTTGCACATGAGCGGTGCTGGGGCTCTGGGGGAGTGACCACGAGGGCACTCTTTGATTCCTGGCTGCCCTGCTTGGGACATCGGAGCAGGACAAGGTAACTTCTGTCTGGGGTGTCTTTGGTGACTGAGTCTCTTTTTGGTGCTTAAATCTGGAAGAGCTGTGAACAGTGTGGCTTTTGGTTTCAGGTCACATCCAAAAAAGTGAGGAAAGAGTTGAAAGAACTTTTCAAAAAAAACCCAAGCAACAAAACATCATTAGGTGGGGAAAAAAAAAGTAACATCATTTTATTAAAGTGTTTCTGTAGCTGAATTAACATTTATTGACTGTTTTCCTGAAAGAAGTCAAACTCTCCTAAATGTCTTGACACTCCTTGGCTGCTGAAATTCTCGTGTCTCCCTCAGTCTGCTTTACAGGGATTATAAAATACAGGTGACGTTGAGTAGGTGGGATGAAAGGTTAAAACTTTCCAACTTTTTTACCCAGTGTTTGTTTGGAAGTGCTGCACATCAAAGCTGTGGCTTTCCTGCTGCATTTCAGCTTATTCTGGAGATAATTCTGGTCCCTTCCCTTCACTTCCAGATAATTTTTTTTGGTTTTTTTTGCTTTGTCTGCATATCTTAAATACTCCTCTTCCTGAGTGGGTTTTTCCAAAGTTTAACTAATATGTGCTCTCATCGTCGGCAGTGTATTTAAATATAAAAAGAAAATTTTCAGTGATCAGAAGGTGTCCCAGGTCTCCGAGCTGTCACGTCAGTCACCTGTTAACAGCAGGTTTTAGCCAAGTAGCAAATGGGGATGAATTTGGTAGACATTTTGTGTACAAATCAGGGTTGAAAACTGAGAATCAGGGTTAATAGTCTTATTCTCTCTTTTCTGGTACTCAAAACTGTGAATTTTAAGATGTCTATGGACTTTTCTAGTTCTCAAACCGTAAAGCAACCCTGGGAATACCGTCTGTGCTAACGGGGACCACTGGTGCCGAAGTGCATGAGCTTGGTTGGTTCCCTTTGACACCCCTCAGTTGTTCTGGTAACAACCTGGAGATAGAACTCCCTTTGTTGTGCCACCCCAAGCATCCCTTGGGGTTTCCCTATTTTTCTGAAGAGAATTTACTCACAAAACGATGAAGTTTCTCCGCTTTGCCCACCCTGCCGACCTGCTGCTCTGGTTTCACCAGCCCTGGCCATGCTGCTGGTCAGCTGGTGCAGACAGAGGCCACCATACAGCAAACACAGGCAGTAATTTAATCAGACTTGGATGGATTTTTGGTTTGTTTTGTTTGTTGGATTGTTTGGTGGTTTTAAGTAGGTTACCTATTCCTGCTCTCTTGTGCTGATACACCTGTTTTGAGAGCTGTGGAGCATTCAGATTTACCTGTGTTTGAAAATAACCCTGTCCCCAAAATGCTTGTTTTGCACCTGCACAGATTTCCCCAGTTCAACTCAAGCAGCTCCAATAAATGGCTGCGTCAGCACAACCAGGGGCAGGAGCACCACACGGCGTGGGAGCTGCTTTGGGTGCCCTCCCTCGACGAGGAGCTTCCAACCACTGCCGTGCTGCACTCTCAGCTGTTAAAACTTCCCTTTTGCTCTAAGTACCAAGCAGAGCTGGGCACAGGATGTGTGAACAGCCCCAAAATACCTTATTACTGATGCTTGTGTTGTGAAGATGCCTCAAATAAGAGCTGTGTTTAGAAAATAAGCTGCGCTTGGAAAAGCCAGGGGAAGAGGCAGGGCTGCTGTCGGTGTTTACACAGCCTTGTCATGTGGAAGAGATCTTACTACTGTGAGCAAGTGGTTTGTACAGGGGCAGAATTTATCTGTGTTGGTTTTTTTATATTCTGCAGCAGAATGTGTGAACTTTGGTTAGGGTAGGAAGGTAAATGTCAGAGGTAAATGTCTTATGGGACAGCACAGACGGATGATCTTTCAGTAGGGCCGGAGCAAAACCTGGGTAATCTGTGTGATAAACTTTCTCTCTCCTGCAGTTAGATGGGAGGAGGAAATGAGCCCTGAAATGAATGATGATTATTTTTTTTTCCCCTTCTACCTTTTCACTCTTAGATGGCACCTCATTAAAACATTGTCTGCTGTTTCAGATCTTGTGCGGAGCGTATTTATCAGACAATTTCTGTGAAGCGAATCCCTTCTTAATCCTAATGCCGTAGAGTTCATAATACTCATGTAATGATGTCTTTTATGAAAGTAAATTAATGTGAGGAAGTCAGAGCTATAATAGCCAGATTAATGTTGAATGTCTGAATAACTATTGCTTAATAAAATTTAAACACCAATTGTCTTGGCTTCAAAGTTGAAGCAGAGGAACATGTCGGTGCAGGAATTCAGCTATTAGGTTTTTGCCCAATTAAACTGCAGAATAGTGTTGGGAACCAGTATTAGAATCTGCTTTCGTTAGCCTGTGTGGACATGAAAGGATTGCATGTAGAAGTGTCATCTTCGCGATACTTCATCTTTTCAGCGCGTGATGGAGAGTTGGGAGGATGGGGAGAAAATAATTTTTGAGTCTGAGAGTGAGTTGGGCTGAAGTTTGCTGAGTTGAGATTTGTGTGGGAAGCAAACTTGTGTTCCCAGTGGGCAGCACTTTGGGGTTTGTTGTCTCCTGAACTGTAGGACGTCAAGACTTCAGACGTTGTTAAAATACCTTGGCCGAGAAATTCTCATATCCCAGAAAGTAATTTTGGTACTGCACAAGATGAAGCAAATAGAAATGCAAAAACTTGGGAAGACAGAGTTGAAATTCTGCTTTAACAGCACAAATGAGCTTTATTTCCCTCTTCTGGCTCAGGCTGGGTTGTTGGTGATGAGGATGTTGGGGCTCCCCTGCCTTACCTGGCTCGGAGCCCTGACTCAGCGTTGTGTGAGGTGCAGGAAATGACACCGGTGGTAGGTTATGGCTTTGTTGCATCAGTGTTCAATCTTAGATTCTTTTCCTCTGCAAATCAGTAACGTCACCGTCGGGTCATTCCTCTGTGGGATCCGTGCCATCCACGTGGGCCTTTGCTCCGGGGCAGGTAGAGGGACAGCCGAGGGAGGAATGAACCACCTTCTGCTGCTTGTGTCCTTGAGAGAGGAGGAGAGAGCAGGGAGCTGTGCTGTCCCTTCCCAGGCTTCTCTTTCTCTACCATTTCTGAAGAGACAGGACAAAAAGGAGGGGCTGAAGTTGATGTCCTGTGAGCAGCTCTGCTCTCTAGGAGGAAAAAGAGCCGGGGACTTTTATTTCTGTGTGAGGTTATTCAGGAGGAGGGATAAAACCAGACATTTTCATCCCCAGGTAATACTGCTGTACAAAAATATGACATTTTGAAGAACAGATAGTTTTGGATCTTTTAAGATCCCTTGAGTAAATTACCTCAAACCAATCTTGTAAATTCTTCCTAGATGTAAACGTTTTTTTTAGTAGTCTGTTTTAGAAATGGACTTAAAACTTTATTTTAAATGAGCTGTATCGTAACTGCCCAAGCTAGAAATTTCCTCCTTAACTGGCCTTCTAAGATGCAGCTCCTGGCTGTTAACTCCTACCTTACTCTCAGAGCACTCCTTGCTTCTATGTGCGCAGTCTCGGGTACGATGAGTAACAGACCCATCTCTCATCTGAACGCGTTTAATGAAACGTTACCCTTCAGAGCTTTTTTAATTCTAAAGGATCCCCCCGTCCTTTTCCAGTAGCTGGTGCTGAGTTACAAACGATGGCTGTGATTCTCCTCTCCATCTTTTTGCGGCCTGGTGGCTTCTCTGGCAGCAGATGCTGCTGGCTGAGAACCTGGGTAACTCGGTACGGTTTTGAGGGCTGAGGGGGGAATCTGGCAGCTAAAACTAACGAGCAGGATGTAATTACTTGCGTCGTCACTTGACTGAGACACTGGAATTAGCAACGTGCTCGTAACAGACGGTACGGTGGAATCTCTCTGGACTAACGGTGGTGAGGGATTTGCGCTCGTTTGTCTGAGAAGCAGCAGCAAGTCCAGGCGTGTGGTGCTTTCTCGGGGATTTCTGCCGTGTTTGGGAGCTGAGGAGGAAGGAGAGGTGCCTACGGCAAACTGCTGGCTCTGCTCAGCCCTCCCTGGTAGGTCCCGTCGAACATTAACCCGACTTAGGCCAACTTTTTTATTTTTCTTCATTTTTTAAAGCTCTTCCACCTTCACAGTATGTACAAAGTTGTTCCCATCCAACTTCTACAGTACTACGGGATCTCCCTGTTGAATGTGTGGAAGGAGTCCCTGACATGAAGGGTGGCAGAGGAACGTTTGTGTTTATATTCTAGAGAAGAGAAACACGTAAACTAGAGGAGGGTAGATTCAGATGAGATATTAGAAAGAATCTCTTGACTCTGAGGGTGGTGAGACACTGAAACGGGTTTCCCAGAGAAGCTGTGGAGCCTCATCCCTGGAAGTGTTGAAGGCCAGGCTGGATGAGCAATCCGGTGTAGTGGGAAGTGTCCCTGCCCATGGCAGGGGGGTGGAGCGAGATGATCTTTCAGGTCCCTTCCAACCCAAACCGTTCTGCGATTTCTCTTTATATTTCAGGGTGAATCTCTGGTTTGTGTTTGTGTCCTGTGACCAATAGCTCAGGCCTTCTGATGAAACTTTGGACAGAGGGACAGCTCTCTTCTAGAGATGGAGCTACCTAAGGGTTCCTTCTCTCCAGAATATCCACAGGACGTTATGGCTCAATCTTCCTCATGCTGAGGTGTGCGGTGGTGCTGCGAGAGCCTGCCCTGATACCGGCTCTTGAGTGGATGAAGTGAGTGGGTTGGTACCGAGGTAGAATTTCAGAGCACTGCCAGTAGAACCAACCTTTGCTTCGGTGGAGCAGACACCCTTTGCGGCTGGAGCCACCCCAACCTAAACACCCCTCCCTTGGCCCAGGACCCAGAGCTGATGGAAAATAACCCAGAGCCTCTGTGTCAAAAGGTGCGAGGGGGAGAAATAAAACAGAATACTCTGTCCTTTTGCAGAGTCGTCTTTTCCTGTTTCTTGGCACACGTGGATATTATTGGAGTTCTCTGTAAACTCTTATTTTTAGGTTTGTTCCTTATTTCAACGTGAAACTCTATGAAGACGACTCCGACGATTTTAGTACTTCTGTATCTGCAACATGAAGATTGTCCTTTAAACTTGGAGAAGCGTTCTGTTTGTGCTTTTGTGTGCCAAGCCGTATCATTTTACTAGGAAATGTTTTATTTTTCCTGCATTTTTTTCCTTTAGCATAACATAGAAATCTAGAAGATAGAACTACACATTCACTTTTATGGGATAGTATTAAATAGTTCTTGGTGACACCAGAGCATGCTCCTCTCATGGTGGATTTTTAACTTTGTTGTTGCAGGGTGGTTATTTTTTCAGTTTCTCCCTTTTTTAACAGCTCTTATGTGAGTGCATTTGTAATAAAAGCCAAGAGAGGAGCATTTTAGGTTGTATACGTGATTTTAGTGACAGAATTAGTAATGATGCCATACTCGACGTGCAAGTTGGGAGAAGTGTGCCGTGCCAGCTCCCTTGAAGCTGCTTGCTTGGAAATATATTTGAAAAATATTTGAAATAAGTAACAGGTATCTTTGGGAGGGAGTTGGATGCAGCATTAAGGTGATTTCTGGTATTTTTTAATACCTTCTGAAAACATACAGTTCCTTATTAGGAGCAGAATTTCCAACTGAGCTTTTTTTCCTCCTTTTCTTTTTTTAAAAACAAATAGAGCTTGTGCTTGGTGCAGCTGGGTGTGCCCTGCATGAAGCACTAGATACTGTGTGTTCTCTAAAGACTGTTTATCGTTCATGGCCAAATGTTGTCAAACAAAATTCATATTTCATCACAGCCAATTAACTGGCGCTGGATAAATGAACAGTTTGATTTCTCTTGCTTATGAAACCAATTCAGATAGGGAGAAGAAAAAAAAAAAAAGCCCTTGAGTTAAATGAAGATGTCTTGAAGGAAGTCAAGGTGTGGTAAACATGCTTTGAAGATCCACCGAAGCCTGGTTGAAAAGCGGTGGGTTTGGATCGCTTTTTAACGGATTGCTCATGGAGGGTTCCTCAGGCAGACCATGGTTCCTCCGGTGGACCTTCCCCTTTGATGGTTTTGCCTTTCTGGGAAGATGTGGTGATGCTGCTGGTGAGCTTGTGCAGGGACAAGCTCTTGGGTCCCTGATGTGGTTCAGGAGGGCTGAGAAGTAGCTGCGAGTCCTACGCATGCACCCGAGGCTCGGCCAAGGACCTCTTTGCTTTAACAGCATTGCCAGTAAAATTTTGTCAACGTGGGTGCGTTGGGTTTGGTTTGTGTTGTTTCTTTTTTTTTATAAACTGAAAGTGTGGTCCAATACCTGGGACCTGTCACCCTGCCCCAGAGGTGGGGCAGTGGGAGGTGGGAAGCAGGAGGAGGCAGCCCCTGTGGGCAGGGCAGCGCCAACGCCGCCGTTTCATAACGCCGGTTATAAAGTCCAGGGTGATGTTTGCTTGAGTGAACTCCAGCCAAAGCCATGCCCTTTTTGGATTAAGGATGCCCAGAAATACTGAACAGGATTTAGTAAGAGGTTGGAACAAGAAATGAACATTGTGTTTCTGGTGTGGATGGTTCGAATTGACGCTCGACCGGTTCGTGTGCTCGGCCTTCCTAGAGCAGCAGGGAAAGAACGTGCGCAAGTGAGTTTGGTGTCAGAAGTTTCCGTGAACTTCCCACTCAATTTCCTGCCTTCTTTCAGCTCTTTGTATTGAGCTGGAGGAAGAGACGTGACGTTTGGACAGTCACTTGAGCAGTGCCGTTTTGTACCAAAGGGCCTGTGCAGAGGCCGGCCTGGTGAACGGCACGGAGAGGGAATTCCAACCCACCTAGAATTCACCTTTCTTAAAACGGAAATACTTGGTTGTGTTTTAGGCCCGTTTTCTGATTTCTTTCCCTTTTTGAACTTTTCTTTCCCCAGATGTGGAAATTAAGGTGGCTTTGGGCCCTGCTGTGGGGGCTTTAGTTTTTGTCCGGCTTAGCCTGGCTCTTTTCCTCTTGGGAGTTTACACTTTTCCCCAGGGAGAGGAAAATTATAGCAGGATCCTGTTGCTAGCAGCAGGTACAACTCCACAAGTGCTTCATCTTCTACTTCCCGGCCGGGTGTGCAGGGAGGGAGGAGCGGAGCTGCTGTCCTGGTGCCCGAGGGTGGGGTAGGGGTGGCAGGAGCTGGGCTGCACCCAGCTGCTCCGGGCTCTTTTATCTTGTGGGAAAAGGTTTAAACCTGAGATGTGGGGGTGGGAAAAGGAGCAGCAGTTCTGCTTCCGTACAGCTCCAACTGTGTCTGCAACGATGGTGGGAGCAGCTGTGGGGCAGAGCTCCTTCCCACCAGTCACCACTGGAATTGAGAGAGAATGGAGTTTTTCCCATGAGCATGAGACAGAGCTGGTGTCCGCTCCGGCTTGGGCAACCAGCAAATAACTTTGCAGACAGCAGCAAATTTTAGATAGTGGTTTTTAAAAGTTTGTCACAATTATAAGTGGTTGAAAACTTAGCTTTGCAGTTTCCTCCGTGCTGAAGTTCATGGCTGGTGGTGTTGATATCGTAGGCGTGCCTTAGTCTGGTGCCGCTCTTCAGAGTACCCCCAGCGCTCACATTTTGGGAACACAGGCACATTGATCCTCTGCTGCGTTTCGTGGCTGTGGAAGATGTGGATGTGGCTGGGAAAGTTGTCTGAAGTGCAGAGTTGAGAAAGCCCCACTAACTAAATTACCCATTTGATGCTGGTGTGGTTTTAGTAGCTCAGTGCACGTTATAGACAATTAAAATATCTCTGTTTAGAGATTTAGAAGATTAGATACAAGCAAGTCTAACTTGAATCACATTCAAACTATTGACTCTAATAGAAAAAATTAAAATAATTTAAAAAAATCTAAACACAATCCTTATACAGTCAAAATGACTCCTGATGAAGATGTTTATCATTTGCTATGCTACAAGAGACTGGAGAGGGGAGGTAAAAAGTGTGATTAGCTGGTACATTTCTGATGGCTAATTTTACCTTGAACCCTCGCAAGTATAATCAGGTCAGCTCTGGGTTTGCTCCAGCTCTGATCCCAGGTGGATTTTTGCTGTAGTGTGCCTTTCCTGTGACAGTGTTCGTACAAACGTTGGGGTTTTTCCTTCAGTCCCAAGAGTTTTAGTAAATCGTTGATACAATTTTAAAAGGTGATGCTTGTCCCTTTAAAAAATAGTAAAGGTTTTTGTTAATATTTAACCCTCTATTTGTAAAATATAAGTGTAAAATTCTTAGTTAAGATTATAATCTTCTAAATGTGTGACTGAGTCTAATTCTCAATGTTAGTGTGCTGGTGGGAATGAGCTGCTCAAGGGTAGGAGGCTCCTGGTCCTTGCCTCACATTTTGCCTTTAATAGTAAAATGGCACAGCTTCAAACTGCTCCAGTTGGCTTTAGCCCATCGGTATCTAGAATTAAATCTGCTATTTGTCTCTGTTTAAACCCTACATGTATAAGAAGCTGGGCTGCAGGCTGAAGAATGAGCTTTTTAAACCTCAAACTTTTGAATCAAATTTGCCGTTAATGTCAAAAGATCCAAGTAGTTTCCTTGCCAGGTTGCAGTGTTGGGGTCCGTCTCTCAGCGGGCAGCCGAGACCTTCACTTGGAGTTACATGAGCTCAGCTGCCACAAGGCAGCTGGAGAAGAATGTGATTTTTCACATAAAACTTAAGAGTTACTTTATTCATAAGCCTGATGTCAGGATGGAGTGGGATTATGCCAGTGCTTTGTTTACAGTGCAGGGAAATACCGCAAACCTGTCGCCTTAAAAAGCATCAAAGGTGTAAAAGTTACGCCGGGGGTTTATTCTGCTTTTGGCATCCTTTTCAATTTCACTATATTCTTTTTTTTGAGAAGCCAGAAGAGTAAGAAATTACACTAAGAGGCGAAAATGTGATTAAGATGGAGGGACTAACATTTTAAAAACAGCGACAGGTTAAAGTCATCTTGTTTAGAATGGACCGGCTGGTTTTGCACAGCTGTCAAAGGCTGTAGCAAATTTTATTTTTTAAATAAGCAGGCTGCTGTCTAAAAATGTCAAATAATAACTTTATATGCAGATGATATTTTTATTTTGGACTGCCAAATATGTGGGAGAACACCTCTTTCTTTCCTGGAAGCACCTACCATACTTTTTGCAGACGTGTAAAGCGCCTTTATAAATCCCTTGATGTGAAGGATAGCACCTGTTAGCAGAGTTAGCCCCACCTTATTTATCTTCTCATTTTATTTACTCCTTTTAAGTCCCAGGGCTTTATCAAGCTCAAAAGGGAATCTTTTCCAACTTGGTGCAGCAATTTGATGTATTTCTGTTAAGCAACAAGACCAGACTGCAAAGTAAAATTTGTGAGGGGGGTAACCTGCGTTTTTGCAGTAGGAGAACCGCTGTGTGTACGGTCTCAGGGAGATACCGCAGTGTTGTCAGAACTTCACTGGAGTTACTGCTTTGAGTAGAAATGTCTCAGGAGTCAGGGAGGAAGGGAGACCTGGAGAGAGCATCAAAGCTCGAGGTTGGAGCGTGGGGAAGAATGGGTGCCAATAAAGGTGTGTCAGCAGCAACAATAACCCCAGATCTGCAGTAGAAGTCAGGCACTGAATGGGTGGGGGAATTAGAGTAAAACTGGAGAACATCTGGGGGATGTGGAAGAGAAAAAGTATTTTAGAAATGAATGGGAGATGTGCAGCATGGGTTGAAGCAGCTGAAAGATTCAAGCAGGTGAAATGATTTGAAATAGTCACTTGCCTGAGGACTTGGTGATTATTTTTTTTTCCTCAATTTTTATGAGTGCATAAACTTTTTCCCTATTAGAAGCTGGCTGTAGATTGTGGGTTATGAGTGTGAAGTGGCTTAAATAAAACATCTTTTCAGTTTCCAGGAGTTTCGGTCAGCAGGGGATTCTGAAGTGAGATCGTTCTTTGGGCAGAGCAGATAGAGGGGCCAACCACACGCGTTTGCAGCCCTCCTCGGTCCCTTCTCTGATCAGAATTTGTTTCTTTTCCTTTTTATTCGTAGCAACATGAACCGTGAAGACCGGAATGTGCTGCGTATGAAAGAAAGGGAAAGGCGAAATCAAGAAATTCAACAGGGTGAAGAAGCCTTTCCGCCTAACTCTCCTCTCTTTGCTGAACCCTACAAAGTTGTGAGTTTGTGCAGTTCTTACACGTGCGGGTTTTATAGCAGGTCACGTGCAAATTCGCGTTGTAAATTTTTTATTTTTTATCTGCGTTCGGTTTAGATCCACAGCTCTTACGTCGACCAAGTATTTAAGCAGGGCTTGAAAATAAGGATGGGCAGTTACTAACCAGGTCCACTGGCAGACTTCTAATGATGCTTACAGAGGCTGCTTTGCAGCGAGTCAGAAAAGGGCTGATAAAACCAGAGAAATTTTTTTGCCTTTTTTTCTGCCTTTGCTACAGTGACTCAAAACAATTCAGCTGTCCGCTGTGTCATGCCACAGTGCTGGGGTTTGGGTGCTTTAGCCTGTTCCTAAAATTTCTAGCCTTCAGTCAATGTAATCCAGACCTGGGTAAGTTCAGAAAGAGTGTTTAATTAGGAGGTTAATTTAAGTGAAGAAATGCCTAGTAAGATACGAGTTATCAGCTTTAACTCATATGCCAATTGTTTGTATCGTATTTTTTAGTTTTTTTTGAAGAAGTTGACTCTCTCTGTGTTCTCGTACAGCTTTACACCCGTGCTGGATTTCCTCCTGGGTTTGATTTGCTGAACAGAACTGAAAAAAATAACCTAATTCTGGGAGAGCTAAAAAAGTACCATTTCAGATTTTCATGATGTAGCTCAAACCCATTCCCTTATCCACCTTATCAGGTGGTTTGCAAGGAGTAAAAACATGGTGACTGAAAACTGTCCTCTTGCAGGGGGAAAGTTGAGAGATTGTTTTGGTTTGTGGTCGGTGCTTTTTTTTTTTTTTTTTCTTCTATTCCTGGGGTTTTATTATTCCCCTTTTCTGTGGTTGGTAACCAAATCCCACATGTATGAAGTTAACTAAAGCTGGCTGGGACGTGTGGGTAATGATACAGTACACCCGCTTGGAAAACAAACTGGTTATGTAAGAAAGAACCCTTTCTTGTGTATAATCTTGTTGGCAACAAGAATTATGCTGGTATAAATACTAGCTAAAAGTTACCTGCAGTGGTGAGATTAAATTGATTTTGTTATGCTGTTAATTAAACCTTTTCTGGGACTAATACATTCTGTATTGGGGAAATAGTCTTTAACAGGGGGCATCTACAACTTTTAAACTTGCATCCAGCTCCCCAGGGCATTGTTTGAAGCGCTGATTAGTGCTGTTCAACTGTTGCCGCTGCTGAAATGCATCTTTTCCTTATGTTTAAGGAGTTTCATTTACTGCTTTAAAAGCTAAAATAGGGGATTAGCAAGAATGACAAAAAAGTCAGGGATACCAGCCACGATCTTAGCCCGGAAACTTAGATCAACTGTGGTAGTTGGCAGGTCAATTAACCGAAAAGTGAAGTTGTGATTTTTTTTTTGTTTGTTTCTAAAGCACTGTTTTTAAAAATTATTTTCACAGACCAGCAAAGAAGACAAGTTGTCGAGTCGTATTCAGAGCATGCTTGGTAATTATGATGAAATGACGGATCTAATAGGAGACAGATCGCTACAAAAGCTTGTCGCAATTCCCAAACCGACTGTACCATCGGCACCGGAGGAGAAATCAAACCAAAGTTTCTTTGGTGATCAGAGACACAGTACCAGCTCGCACCAGAGCAGTAAATGGACTCCAGTAGGACCGGCACCCAGCACTTCCTCGCAATCTCAGAAGCGGTCCTCGGGTTTGCAGAGCGGGCACGGCAGCCAGCGTGGCAGCGGCAATAACGCGGGCAGCGGCGGTCAGAGGCACGACCGTGACTCCTACGGTAGCGGCGGCAGCCGTAAAAAAAGCCAGCATGGGTCTGAACACTCCAAAGCCCGGTCTTCCAGCCCTGGAAAACCATCTGCTGTTTCTTCGTTGAGCTCCGGCCATTCGAGATCTCATGGAAGCGATCACCACGGCAAAGAACATCAACGTTCCAAATCTCCCCGGGATCCCGATGCCAACTGGGACTCTCCCTCCCGTGTACCCTCATTTTCAAGCGGACAACACTCTAATCAGTCTTTTCCACCTTCACTAATGTCCAAGTCCAGTTCAATGTTACAGAAACCCACTGCCTACGTCCGGCCGATGGATGGGCAGGAATCCATGGAACCAAAGTTACCCTCCGAACACTACAGCAGCCAGACTCACAGCGGCAGCGTCAACGAGCTGAAGCCGAGCAGCAAAGCACATCTAACCAAGCTGAAAATACCTTCTCAGCCACTAGATGTAAGTTGCTGTCTCTCTCCTGGCCTCTTAAACACGACTCCCTTTGGGCTGGGATTTTCCAGCTTCTTTAAAATCCCAGTCTGCGTAACCAACATTTAGTTTTCAGTAAACACGGTGTGTTTTTTGTTAGGCAAAGCATCGTAAACTTATTCGGTATGTTACATGGGGAATGTGCAAAAATAATTGCTTTTTTCTTCTGCTTCTTCCATGTGATTTTTGTTAAAGGAAGGCTGTGAGACATTCAGAAAGGCCAGCTGAACCCAGAGAGGTTAATTTGCTGTAATCAAAAGGTAGTGAAATAGCAGGATCCTCACAAATATTTTGACAAACTAGGCACGTATATTGTTATTACTGGGAGCCGTGTTCTCTTGGAGTGGTGATACTATCTGCATAGATCAGATTTCCCTTTGAAGTGTGTGGCAATCGCTGGATGTGATTATTATGCCTCCACCTAGGGACAAAAAGCTAACCCTAAAGCACACCACAACTGAGCGGGGTTCAGAACTTTGATCAGTTCCACTGGATACAAAATACTTTTGGGTATACAGCTTTTAGGAATTTGGTAATTCTTGAATGGCTAAGGCTCAGGCTCTGACTGCAGCTCACCTACGAGGAGAGGGCCTTAATAATAAAATGTTGTTGCCTCTCCCGTTTAACTGTTTGGCTCGTGGCATCTAGAGAAAAGCTTTTGTTCCTGGAATTTCAACAAGTAATAAAATAAGATCCAGGGCACAGGTAAGGAGATTGAAAAATAAATTCTTTTCTCGTTCGTGGAGACTTGACGTGCTAATGCCGATGCGGCGAATCGAATCCTTTCTGCCTGTAGCCGTCAGGGATGCAGAGGATTCATAGTTTTGTGATTATTGGCATTTCTAGATGGATGCTGTAATGTGTGTTTTATTTGATAATACAGTTTTATCATTCCTGTGCACTCGTGGTCATGCATTTGAGTTCAGATATTATCCAGTGGCTTCTTCCAGGAAATGATTGAAAGCTGCAATTCCCTTCTTCTCTCTCTACAAGTTTTTAATTTCACAGGCTGCCTGTGATCACTTTAACTGTCAAGTGAAAAGTAAGAGATTATTGTAGCCATTTTAGAGATCTCATGTATTTGCTTTTCATAACTGGATGTGACTCATACCATAAAGAGATGGTTCTGTCTGATATTAAGCTGAATGTTGCTGAAGACAATTAGCCAGTGCTCTTTGTATCGACATAGAGTCCATAAAAATCATGATAAGGACTGAAGTTTATTTTTAACTGTTTCTAGCCCTTTGGATCTTTTAAGGAAAACTTGCTTTAGGAGGTGTTAATCTTGGGTTTTGATTTGTAGGCATCAGCATCTGGTGATGTGAGCTGCGTGGATGAAATTCTGAAAGTAAGTCCTCTGCTTTTGCTTGTAACTTGTTGAAAATACAAACGTTGCTAAGGCAGTGGAAAGCACCCTGAAGTCAGTTAGTGCCTTTCCAGTTGACTTGGCTGCAAGTCCTGACGGGAGGGCTCTGCAGTTACAGCACAGGTAGACTGGGGAAAACTGGAAGCGGAGCCGTCTGCCAGCTGGGCGCGGGGTGTTGCTGGGTGTGCACATC
The DNA here is from genome assembly GCA_013396935.1 of Baryphthengus martii. NCBI lineage: Eukaryota > Metazoa > Chordata > Aves > Coraciiformes > Momotidae > Baryphthengus > Baryphthengus martii. The sequence goes on along the minus strand of VWZK01006664.1, from coordinate 317,214 downwards.
ATCTCCTGCATATCCTGACGGCATTCCCCTTCTGGGCCACCTCCCTGATAACCAGAATGACCCATTTCTTCCACCAAGATACGGTCCTTACATTCTGATAGCTTTTTAGATTTTGCCCCCCCTGCCTCCCAGCAGAACTTTCTTTTCTCTTCTACCCGGGTGATTTTGTCCAGTCTCTTTACCTGCTGTGACCCCCTGGTTGGTTTTCTGCTGTCACAAAAGAATCATCAGATTCCCCTTGAGCATATCCATGGCTTTTGACCTTCACTACTCCATGGTCCTTGGAGATGCTCTGAAACAGTACAAGGCACTTTCTTTCCCGCCTCAGGCATTTGTCTTCCCCATTATTCCTCAAACTTTATAGGCTTCCCTTTCCTAGGATTCTTCTTTCTGCCCTCGTATCCTACACGTGCTCTTCACTGTCAGAAACGATCAGGCTCTGATTTTTTTTATTTTCAGGCCAACCGGTTTTGTTGATTTATGCCATTCTGCTTGTTGTTACGTCCTGACTATCCGTTATCTTTGGTCACAATTTAGGATTTAGAGTTATGTGCAAAATCTTTGTTACGCATTTGGGAAATAAGGATTTGAATATAAAACTTGGTGAAGTGTGGACAATGAACTGAAAATTGAGAGACAGGGTCAACGTTCGAATCAAGGTTGTAACTGGAAGTCTTTCCTGTGATTTTTGTTATTAATTTTTGTTCTGCTTACAGGAGATGACCCATTCTTGGCCTCCTCCACTGACTGCTATTCATACACCCTGCAAAACTGAACCGTCAAAATTTCCTTTTCCAACAAAGGTCAGTGCTGTAATCAAACACCGAATGCTGTTGAAAGGGAAACTCCTATTAAAGATCAGGATTTTGGAACTCTTTTAAAATGCATTTCTCTGTAGCTCTGGGTTTGTTTCAGTGCTTTGTATCTCTTTATCTTGCTTCACAACATGTATCAGCAGTAGGCTTATGAAGAATGTAGTCGTTTTTCCTCTGGTTTGCTCACACACACAGCAGTCTGCAAAGCTGTCTAGAGTATAACTTTATTTTATGATTTGTAAATTCAAACCTTCAGGATATTCTGAAGCTCAAAAATGCCATGGAGCCTTTTTCCCTATTATGGAAACACTTTTGCACCATTTTATGTAGAACCGAGCAAGTGTTCTGTTTACCTCTGTCTGGCCAAGTAATGGAGGCTGGCTGGGAAATGCGAAGAAATTTTTTAAATGTACTTCTCTGCATAAGCTGAATTTTCCTCATAATTTTGAAGTCTATTAATGCTTCTATTAGATCTTACTTTTTCAACTACAAAAAAAAGAATTCAACACAAAACCAAACAGCTGTTTTCAAATCAGATATTTTGCTGAAGAACTTTTCAGATCTCTTGCTCCAAAGGCTCCTCTCCCTACCCTCCCATGTACTTAATAACTCCTGAGGTGTTTGTGCTATTAATTCTGAAGAGAAATCTGTCACTCTTCGCTGCTGTTAACAGCACGGGGCACGTTTCCAGGACAGCTACTTGAGCTGACACCTCTGAGGGAGGAGTTTTACTCTCAGCTGCTTGCTCCCTCCCCTGAGGCTGGACCTGGCAGCCCCAGCTGCAGGATTTCAAGGAAAACCAGCACTGGTGATTGTTTAGCTTGAAATCCGGCTCTGTGATACGAACTATCTTGGAAGCTGCTGGGTAGGCAGGGTGGAGATAGGCAGGGTAGATAGATAGCTGTGGGTAGCAACTCCAGCGAGCACAGTTCAGCTTGCAGTAGCTGACTCATTCAAGAATTCGTGTTTTGTTTCCTGTGTCTACTGATTACTGATTAAGTTGACAATACAGTTTTTCTCCAGACTCCACGTATCTCTGAAACGGATTGGGGTGCTCCACCTCGAGTTTGGCATCACTTCAGGGAACGAAATGACGCTGTTTGTCTTTTAAAAGTTAATAATAACGGAGCCTCCCCTTTTTCTGAGCAGACTGCTCTCCTAGGGCACCGCTTCCTGCTATCAGCTTCCTGTTTGGGCCAAACTGTTTCCCAAACCAGACCAATTCAGTGAAGTATTTTAAGCAGATTTTCTCACCGAGGTCTCTAATGTTACCTGTCTAAACAGATTGTCTTATGTGGCTGCTTTGGCATCACCTTCTCCTGGCCAGAAGTTCCAGGTCCCATGTTGTAAGCACAGGGCCCAACGCTCCCGCAGATGGGTGGAGAGGTGAATGGTTCAGGTTCCCATCCTGGCTGAACATCCCAGAGCTGCGGGTGCTCCCGTTGTCGTCACCCTCTGCGCTACGTGTTCCTGTCTCGCTGTGTCTTGGTTGCCTCTCTCCTGAGAGCTGAAAATGCCGACATGCTGTATAGTTCTCAGCTCTCCTTTTGAAGGCGTAGCTAGAAATAAAGCTCTACATTAATCTTGCACATGTTACTTTTAGTCAGGGTTTATTTCCTCTGTTATAAAACTGTGAACTTGGAAATATTCTTACCTTTTATTGTAAAGAAATTCCACACCTTTCCTCATCAACAAAGGCACTTGTTCCTGAACCTCTGGGGAGATGTTTTCCCTTCACACACCTTGCAGTCCACTTGCTTGTGGGGTTTCTAGAACTGCTCGTTTCTGCTTTTCTCTGGTATTTGACTCAGTTTGGGAAGGAAGAAGGTGTTGCAGATACGTATGTGCCTTGGTGCAACCTTAAGTAGTTTTTCTCTGTGTCACAGTCTTGTTGATGTTTGAGAAAAAAAGGTAGGTAGTGAGTTTTTGGGTTGTTTTTTTGGTTTTTTTTGTTGTTTTTTTGAACCTATCGACCTGGATTGTGTTTCTTCACTCAGTTTGCAAAAAAAATTCCATTTATGGCTGCTCTTGAGTCTTTTGACTTTTTGCCAGCTTTTTTATTTTGTGGCTGCACATCTGAGCCGTGGAACCTTGTCAGATTCTCTCCCCACATCCAAAGCCTACAATTTCCTCTGCCTTCTCCCCTCTGTCATTCTTGGCAGCAGCATCTTTGCCGAATTCCAGCGGGTTAGCGAGCCGTAGGCTTGTGCAGTCTGGACCTGGAGCAGAATTCAGAAAACAAAACAAGCCAGTGGTTTACTTTGATCAAGCAGTGCTGGTGGAGGAAAGCTCGTTCTCAGTTTCTTTGCGAGTAACCTGCTGCAGCGTTTCACAGCGTTCCTCTTGCGTGCAGAAGTTTGCTGTGTTTTGCACATGAACAGAAAATTAAACTCTCTTTGGTGGACCGGTCAATTTTATTTGTAAGACTCTTGGGGTAAGGTGATTTCCCTGATGTGGAGCTAGTGAGTAGGTTGAAGGGACCCAGACTCCTGACTGGGGCCTCTCTGCATTTACTCTAAATATATCTAACAATTATCAGGAAGTCTTTGAATCGGATGATAAAAAACTTCATGAAAATAGGTCAGGGAAGGTTTTATGGATGCTATGAAAAAAATGTAGGTTCCTGAGCCTTGATAAAAAAAACATTATCCAGTGACCTAACACTCTATAATTTTATCCTATCTAACTTTTTTAAGCCACAGGCTTGCAGTCAAAAATTCCAACAATACTGGCATGTTTGTAAAATCTATTAAAAACTCCCAGCCTGTTGTTGGAGGGGGGAATTTTTTTCATGCGAAAGCAACGTGAGAGCCTGGGCAGTTTTTGCCCCCACGCTACCTGTGTGGTGACCTCGGGGCATCTCTGAGGGGCTGGGTTCAGTCTCCAGGCACATTCAGCATCTGGTGGTCAGCTCCCAGAAATATAAAGGAAATCTGACCTGAGATTTCAGCCGTCAATGGAAATGGGTCCCATTCACAACTGGAGCTACAGCCGAGCTGGTAACCGACTGATGAAGATTCCCTTGTCCCGCTGGCGACTGTTCTTCTCTCCGCAGTTTTTGTGTTCAAGTACAAGCTGCCGTTTGGTTTCCTGCTTAAGTGTCTTCACAATCTAACCTCAGCAGCCTATTCTACTTTGGTTAAAAAGTTTCCTTCCTTTAAGCTGTTTATAATATTTTTTTTCTTTCCGAGTAGACTTTTAGAAGATACCGCTGTAAAGAACTTCGGAGTTGAAAGTATAGCTTTTTTTTTTTTTTTTAAAAAAAAAATCTCTGAGTTTCTGAAATAAAATAGGCAGCAGGAGAATTGGGAAAAGTTGCACTTTTAAACATAACACCTCATTAAAGTGTGTTTTACTGAAAGACAGCTCTGTGCCGTAGACATAAGAAGTTGGGTGAAGGGAGCAACGAGCCAGGTGCTTTCTGCAGGATTCAGCGTACGTGCGTTGGCAGGAACGAGCGGCGCTTCCTCCTCTTGGGCTGGCCCCAGCTCTGTAGATGTGGTGTTTGGTTACTGTGTGGTCTTCACGCTTCTCTCTTGACTTACCCTTTTTCAACCTGTGTAAGCTGATGGTGGAAAAAGGTGGTCAGGGAATCCCACCTGCCCTCCTCGTACCTGTGTGAAAGATAAAAATCAGTGTGTGTTTTGAAAGAAGTGAAGCTCTTGCTTCCTGCTGAAGTCACAAGGCTTCTCTCCAACTTCATCTCCGCTTTGCGCTTCAAACGTAACCTAATTTTAGTTTTATTGTCTCTTCCTGTCTTTCCATTAGTAAAGATTAGAGGTGTTCGAGGCACTTTGCAAGTTCCTTATTAAGCTCCTGCTCAACAGCAATACTTGTTCAGTGCATTCTTGCAGCTGCTTTCGCTTTTGAAGTAACAGTTAAGGGAAATGAGAAACCACCTGAGTGTGCTTTGCTGTGTAAAACTTCTGTGTCTTCAAAACATGAAATTTTGTAAGTTGTGTCTGGAACTGCTGCACGTCTCTGACCTGGCTGTTTGGGAAAACTGCTTCACAACCGTATCAAAAAACCCGGAATTTGTTGCTGAATTGTAGTTCTGGTTTGCCATTGCCAGAGCATTTAAGTAAAATGTGTGTATATAACTTTACGAATTGAGTCAGATATTTTCAGTTTTTATTTATGGGGCCAACATTTGTCCTCATTTTAAAATGAGGTCGGGAAAGTCCTATTTTAAAACGGCACGCTAGCCTGGAAGTAGGTTCTGGGTATCTCGGTAGCCTCTGCATATTTGTTTGTTAAAACAATATTGTAGGATTTCAAACCCTTAATCTACGATGATCTGCTGTGTCTTGGGAGTCAGAACTGGGTTTTCTGGAATGGGAACACCAAAGATGACACAAGTGCTAACATTTGCAAGGCTTCATCTCGCACACCTACATTGATAGGTCACAGATTCACTGCCTCTCAAAGGAAGTTCCCTGTCATTGTTTGTTGCCTTTTGTACAAGTGACTGATCTGATCACGCAAAGATCTGGCCCTTGGGGTGAGGAACGATGCGTTGGCCAACGGTGCCCGGCTGCAGGTACCAGGGACTTGCGTGGATCTGCTGCAGGAAGGGATTTGGGCAGAGTGTGGAGCTGTTCAGATCTGAAATTTCATTGTCTCTTGGGCTCCTTTGTAGCTTTTTTCTTTTTCCTTAGTAAGTTGTTGCTATACTCATCGTTTGTCCACCACAATGCTACGTGAGCCTGAAAAAAAGAAAGAAAATTGAATGGAAATAAGTGAAACTAGCAGCAAAGCTTTTCTTTATATAAGGAGGATAAATAAAACCCTACTGAGTGATTCCTTTCACTGCTAAACGTGTATGAAGGCAGGATTTATGGAAGTGTAGGGGTTTTGGAGCTGGAGTTATCATGTAGTATAACTCTACATGGCCCTTCTTAAAGCCAAGCAAATGGGAGAGCTGAGCTGGGGCGGAGAGACGTGGAGCGCTCCTTCCCGTGGAGTTGGGGCCCTCACAGAGAATCCATCTCTGGTTTGTCATTAGTTTTTATTTCTTTTTTGGATGTTAGGTGCCATCTTTTAAGTGGAAAGAATATCTCACTTAAATCATGGCTGTTGATACGTTAAAATCCCCGGTGGAAAAAAAAACACCAACACTTGTGACCTTTTATTCCCTTAGGAGTCTCAGCAGTCCAGTTTTGGCACTGGAGAACAGAGTAAGTACATTAAACTTCCTGTAAAATGTTTAATGTTCTTGTTGTGATTCGGTATTCTTAGTATCTCTTAAGATGTTGTGCTTTTTTTAGAGAATTAGATTTTTCCAGACAAGTTATAGGATGGAGTTTAAGGTTTTCTGTACTTTCTCAGGTTTTAGCCTATAAAAGAATTGTTTAATTTTCTTTTACATTTCTTGTTGAGATCTAGAAAGTTAAAACTGAGTTGTTAAGGTTGTTACTATCTTCTAGGAAGAAAAAAAAAGAGGTATTTTTATTTTGTTACATTTTCTGCTTCTTGAAAAAATGCCTCCTTGGTCGATCTGATTGAAATTAGCCAAGTAGTAAAACAAAACACTTTTTAAAAAGCCCAGCTCCCTGCTTGGGGACGTAGTAGAAACCAAAATAGCACTACTTCTTATGTGTCAATAGAAAAAGCTCATTGCGGCTTCACTGTTTATTTTCACTTTATCAGTTTTAGATCAAGAGAGATCTTAGACAAAAGCACTTTTTGTTTCTCTTTATATCGTGTCATTGTTTTGAGTATTACTGAAATTAATATAACACAAGTAACATAGCAAGTAAAACGGAACTAATTTGTGCTGTCACCTTCCTAAAGTCTTGGCCACTCCCTCTTGAAGCGATTAAACAGCTGAAATAGTAAAAAGAGGAGCGGTTTATTCTTAGATACTCACAAGCAGCTTAGTCTAAACACCTGATACAGTGGGGAATTGAGGAAACAAATTAAAACTCAGTTCCATAATGCTAAACCGTAGGCTGGAGTTATAGGAGTAACTGATCTTTAGGTGTGGAAATGCAGAGGCAGGGTCAGTCAAAACACAGAACTAGTTTTTAACTCCTTTTTGAGTTTTTGGGGAAACTTTTGACAGCCTCAGTTCTTGATTCTGATGAACCGTGTTTCACGATTGGCCAGAATTCAAGAAAAGGGAAGTAGAAGCCCCCTAAACTGAAAAGCAGATTATCTCAGTGCATATTCCTAGTGTAAGAATTGGTTTCTGAGTTTGATTTTTGAGCTTGGCCAACTCCAGAGTCCTGCACTGGCAGGGGAGTTGGACTAGATGATCTTCTGAGGTCCCTTCCAACCCCTAACATTCTGTCATTCTGTGACTTCTGGATCTAGAGATTGCTCATCCACTAAAAAGCTGTGTTGGGAGACTGAAGCAAGTCAGCTTGGCAGGCTCATCTGTATCCCTTATCCTGTGTGTAGAAGGCAATAGATTAATCTTGGTAGAAGCAAACCAATTTTTCCCACCATTAATAACAAATTAAGTGTGTATTGGTTCAGACAGCAACGATGTAAATAATTTCTAGATTTTTCTTGATTAAAATATTTGCTGTATTTAGCATTTTGGTCTCTCATCCGCTCAATTCTTCAGCCTGTGGGAGACTGTACCTGACATCAGTTAGTTCTTGCTTTCTGACTATTCAGCCATTTTTTGGTTTGTCTAAGACTGTACTTGTGGCAACTTTGGCGTGGCTTATTTTACTGGCTGAGTTTTCAACTGTGCATTTCTTTTTTTTTTCCTTCTAGAACGATACAATCCTTCATCGAAAACATCCAACGGTCATCAATCCAAATCGTAAGTGGCCGTGGAGAAAACATTTCTCAAACAATAGTCTGGTTTTAAGAGATGTGGAAAACTGCTGTTTCTTTTACTAGAACCTGTCAGTTCTTGCACAGAGTTTTTGGCATTTTTCTCCTTGACTGGCAAAAAAAAGGGATCGTTTTAAAGCAGCCAGGTAGACCAAATGTTGCCCACTGGAGTGAGTTACCAGATACCCCGGCGGCCTTTCCGTGCCCCGTTTTCTTGTCAGCTCTCAGGATAGGTGTGCAAGGGCTTGGAGCTCGGAGCTGGCTTGTCAGCCAGAAAGGGGTTGGCAGATAAGGGTGGGCAGGATGGGATGGGACTTATCAGAGGTGTGCACGGCAGAGCTGTCAGCTGGAAGCAGCTGCCCAGGAATGGGGGGCTGTTCCGTGCTGGAGGAGGCAGGAGCTGTGTTTGGGACGCGGTGACGTTTGTTCTGCTCAGTCTCTCAGCAGACTGACAAACATTTCTAGTAGCTATGCACACAGACCCAACATTTTACTTTATTGATCGTGCAAGTGGAAGAAAAAATAAAAGGCAACTGGAATATTCTGGATGGCTGTAGCCCACCTTTCTCATTCCTGAAAATTGATGATAGGCTCTTAAAAGATTGTTGCCAAACAACTATGTTCATGAAAATAAAGGTTTACCAGCTGATTTTACATTTCATGAAAGTGGTTGTAGATCCTGAAAACTTGTTATACCAAGTTAACATTTGTTGGGATGGAGTCACAAACTAAAGTCTAGTTCTTCTGTTTGCCTGTGTGTGTTACACGATCAGCAGCACTAAAAAGCACATGAATAGAACAAAAAAGACACACCCTCTCCCCTCAATTCTTACAGACTTAGTGTCCTAAAGCCACGTAGTTTGCAAAGCTGCTGTTGTGTGGGCAGTTCAACAAGTGGTAGAAATGGAAGTTCACCTTTTGGCCTTGGGTTTGTCATAGCTGTGTAATCTGTGGGGAACGTCAGAGCACCTAAGAACAAGAGGTAGCATTGGGACTGTGTTGAACTGGGATACAGAGGAAGAAAGTTGAGAAGATGTTTGCTGTGACAATCCGCTTTTAAATAATTTTTTTTTAAAAAGTGGCGGTCGTCTGGTAAAAAAAAATCGAAGGAGAAATTAATCTTTTGTAAAAGGATAACAATGAAAATTATTTCAGCAGCTGGATCCTAGAGGCTGGTGTTTCTTTACAGATCATCAGTAGAACAGCTATACTGTGAAACTCAGAAGTATTAGACTTTCAATCCTTTCTCTCTTTTTTTTTTTCCAGATGCGAATCGAACCAGACAGAGTAAGATATCTTATTTTTGTACTCAAAAGGTGTTTTTCGCTAAGCATGAAGGGCCTGCCCCCTTTTTCAGTGTGTTCACTTACTTTTTTTTTCAGTGTGTTCACTTACTTTTTTTTTCAGTGTGTTCACTTACTTTTTTTTTCAGTGTGTTCACTTACTTTTTTTTTTCAGTATTGTGAAATAGCATATGTGTGTATGACTACCATAAATAACTATGGCTTTGAGTAATAATAAAAATAATTATTCCTTAGAGCAGCTGCACTGTTGCCACGAGACAGGAAGCAGCCACTAGTGTGAGCTTTCTTAATTCCATTTAAAACCGTGTTCTTGGCCATTGTGTGTAAGAAGCTGAACATAGACAAATTAACTCCTCCCTCATTCGTGTGTTGTGTCAAATTTCTTTTCTAAGTTGAACAGAACGGTCTGAGGAGCCAAAGTGCTCAAATCCATATTCTACTTGAAAGAACGACTTAACTCGCCGTTCTCAAACATTAACTGTTAGAATGGCATCTCGTGGCTGTCGCCCACGCAGCCTGCTTCCGTAGGATAAACAACAGCATGTTGAAATGTAGAGGAATACTTTGAAAGCAATTAAAGTCCTTTGGAAAAACTTGTCTCACTTTCTCCCTTTTGCTTAGTATGTTGAAAGATGACTTAAAACTCAGCAGTAGTGAAGACAGCGATGGAGAGCAGGTACGTTCCTTAAGTGGGAGTTTCAGAGAAACATGGCAAATGCCTCCCCATCTCAGGACATCAGCAACGTTCAACATCCCAACAGCAAACTGATTTATGGTTAAGAAACAGCAATCAAATGGAAGGTTTTTTAGACAAACCTCAGCTAATCCTAAATCTAAACTCGGAGAAGATTGTCTGTTTCGCGAAAACGCTACGCTTTTATCTGGAAAATCTTGGTTTATTGATTGCAAATGGGATTTCTCTGAATATAAAATGGCAATAATGTACTTGGAATGTATGTAATGGCCCAGCTTTTAAAGATTGAGCCCTTCATGTTCTGCTACTCTGGCTAAAGGGAGCATGGTGTGAAGGTCTCTGCGCACTAGTAGCTCAGGACTGTGTTTGGGAAGATAAGGGGTGCTCTATCTGTAACTAGGAATACAGCAGCACTTTTATGTATTTGAAAAGCCTCTTTTTTTTCCTCTTTGTCAATATTACCTCATGCAGCTTCTGCCAGAAGTAGCATTTAGCACGTTAAAGATACCTGTAGGGTCTGTGCTGCCCTCCAGTAATCCACACGCCTCTTTGGATTCTTTTCTTCTTCTTCCCAGTTCTGCCACTGGGTTTTCTTCATCTGGAAAACTCCAAGATAGTACATTTAGCTGGCTCACTCCTGGTACTCTGGGCATCTCAGGGGTAGTGGTGGTGTCAAATGTTGAGTCATCCAACTCCAAGAGATGGAGACATGATATTAGCAAGTACTGGAAATAGGAACTCTTAGAACTGAAGTCTGAATATATGGCACTCTGAGAGAATAGATTTTTGGTGAGAGCTTGAAGAAAAGAACTCTGGTTTTCTTTCTGTATAAGGAAAACGCAAACAAACTGCACAAGTACCGAGTTAAGATGCTGTTCAGGCTAAATAATTGACAACATCTAAAGGGTCTAAGTTGCTGGTTTGCAACGTAGTTGTATGTGCTGCCCTAAAATAACTTCTAGAAGCTTCACATTCTCTTCCTTAATTGCAGGACTGCGATAAGACGGTGCCAAGGAGCACACCTGGAAGGTAGGCATTCCTGGGGGGTTGCGGCATAGCCAGGAGAGGGATGATGGCTCAGCCCAGTCAGCACTTGATCTCATTTCTAAACTTCATGTTTGTCTCTTGTGTTAAAGGAAAAGGAGTTCAGAATTTAATCAGTGATGAAATAGCCTATATCCTGCAAAGTATACTAACCTCTCTGGGAAGGGGGGGGAAACAAAGGCTGTTGTTTGTTTCCAGGGTGAACTGTGTTCGATTCTGTTGAATTTTCTAGTAAAAGTTAATTAAACTATTACATGTTATTCTTTCTAATGAAAAGAACTCCGGGATATGTTTGTGCCTTGAGTCATGTTTGTTTGTTTTCCTTCGTCTTTGTTTTCAGTAATTCTGAACCTTCGCAGCATAACAGCGAAGGAGCAGATAATTCAAGGGATGACTCGAGCAGCCACAGTGGATCTGAAAGCAGTTCAGGATCTGACTCTGAAAGTGAAAGCAGTTCCAGTGATAGTGAAGCTAATGAACCATCACAGAGCGCGTCCCCTGAGGTAGGGTTTGACCTGTCTTCGGACCGTCTTTGTTAGCTTGGCATTAGTCCTGAGTTTTAAAAGCAGAAAAGATTCATAATTTCTCGAAGTGTTTTAAACTAAAACAGCCTGGCAAACGTGGGCTCGTTCTCAGGGTGGACTGTTCTTTTGCTGAGGTACCTGTAATTTTGTATAGTGACAATGCTCTGTGTAAACACACATTTGGTGCTTGAATTTGAGGTGCTTTTTTTGCCACCAGTTATCTGCTGGAGATCAGAAGTTAGATATGGCAACAGTCCCTTAAAAACCTGCAGGCTTTTAATCTGGAAGGCTGTGGCAGCAGCCTGTTGATAGCAGCTGCTGCAGATAAAGGAGAAGCGAGAGCTGGTTTTTGTACCAATATTCATCAATTTGTATTTTGTTCCTTATTCATTTCATTTTTTTGCTGTACCTCTTGCTTTGGCATGCAGCAGAATCCAGCTGTCCCGTGGAAGAGATGGAATCAATGTGAAAACTTGGATCTTGACTCTGTTTTGTTCCGTTTGTTTTTAGCCAGAGCCACCACCGACCAACAAGTGGCAACTGGATAACTGGTTGAACAAAGTTAATTCACACAAAGTGTCACCAGCTTCTTCTGTGGACAGCAATATCCCATCTTCCCAAGGCTACAAGAAAGAGGGGCGGGATCAGGGGACGGGGAGCGGGTACACCGATCAAAGCGGATCCAAGGATTCCATTTCTTCGACGCCGGGACGAGATTCCAAACCCACCCAGAAGGGCTCGGAGGGCAGTCGCGGAAGGCAGAAATCGCCTGCCCAGAGTGACAGCTCGACGCAGAGGAGGACTGTAGGGAAAAAACAGCCCAAGAAAGCAGAAAAAACATCTGTGGAAGAGCCTAGAGGAGGTCTGAAAATAGAAAGTGAAACCCCAGTAGACATGGCAACCAATATACCTTCCAACAGGCATAAGGCCGCCACAAAAGGCTCCAGGAAACCCAATATAAAGAAAGAGCCCAAATCTTCCCCTCGGCCTACAACGGAGAAGAAGAAATACAAGGCTTCGAGCAAATCTGCCCAGAAATCCAGGGAATTCATAGAAACAGATACCTCATCCTCTGATTCCGATGAAAACGAGAGCCTGCCTCCTTCATCACAAACGCCCAAATACTCTGAGAGCAATAGGACTCCTGTTAAATCTTCCATGGAGGAGGATGACAGCTTTTTTCGGCAAAGAATGTTCTCTCCTATGGAAGAGAAAGAGCTTCTGTCACCACTCAGTGATCACGATGAAAGGTACCCACTTATTGTGAAGATTGACCTGAGCCTCTTATCAAGAATACCAGGGAAGCCTTATAAGGACGCTGACGCACCCAAAGCGGAGAAGAAAAACGTGCCCGAGAAGCACGCCAGAGAATCCCAGAAGCAGCCGTCTGACAAGAGCTCGACAAAAGGCAAAAGGAAACACAAGCAGGTGATCATTTTGGAGAGAGAGAGTTAGCTCGGCCCCTGGGGGTGTTACTGAGCGTGTAGCCCAGCGACCCCAATTACACCCCCTTGCAGCGACTCTGGGCGATTTTTAGGAGGGGACTTTGGCTGATTGCTTTGTAGAGAACACGCTGAGCATCCCTGCGCTGTTCCAGGGATTTCCTCCTGAAGAGGGGGAGGGAGGAGGTTGCAGCTGTAGGAGTTGTTGGCGCTGTGGCTGCAGCCGGTGGAGGTGGCGCAGCTTCTCTGCCTCTGCTCCTGCCCTCTCATGTCTCCGCTTGATCTGGCACCGGCCCCTGTTGTGCTGCAGGCCAGCTCAGGCAGCTGATCCAATGGAAAATTCACCTGGGGCAGGGGGGGAAGGCAGTTTTCAGCTGGATCAGCTCCTTGAACCAGTGAATCATGCGACTGCACGTTGCCAGGATGAGGGGTGGATGGGGCAGAAATGGGCCTGGGGCACGGCAGCGGCAGGAACCTTAATCTCAGGGGTTCTGCTTTGCTGGGAGCAGAGAGATCTCTCCTTAATTCTTTTTTTTCCAAAAAAAAAGCATTTAATCTTTTCAACTCTAAACAGAAAGCAGGAATGTCTGAGGACGGTGAATGGACAGGAGTCAATGGAGGAGCTGAACAAAAGTAACACTTTCAGAGGGGAGGAGGATCAGTAGTAGTTGGTGGTGTAATTTTAAACCAGAAACCTCAGAACGTGGACAGGTGTAAAGAGCAAAGCTCTGACTGTCAGATGCACTCGGGTGATCCAGTGAGTTTTTATCCATTCCTGGTTTCCATGCGGTTAGGATTGGGAAGCCCTGGATCAGGGGCTCCAAAATTGCCACCCTGCTTTTTCTGCGTTTCGTTGTGAAAAGTTCACTTGGACAGGGCAGTAAGGCTTTGTTGATGTGTCGAATCCAAGGATTATCTGATATCGTGGAGGGAGTCACTTGACTCTCCAGAGGAGACAGGTCATTTCAGTTAAACCAGTTTTCCTACTGAGCAGCCTAAGTGAACTCGATCACTTGCTGAAGGAGCAGTGTCTGGGAGACTTGACAGGTCACTGCAGACAGAGCGCTCTCCTCTACTGTTCCTAAGATTCCTGTTTCCTCTGGATAAGGAAATGAAGTGAGAAAATAGGAGCCTTTTTTTTTTTTTTAAATAGGAGTAACTCTGACCAGTACAGCAAGTAATTATTTTTCACAAGTGTTCCTGTGCAATTCGTGATGTTCGTGGGAACGTGCTGCCATGGCTCGGAGGACACCCACTTCTATTTCTTTCACCGTTGACACCTTTCAGTACCCACGTGGAGTCACAGCACGAAAGAGCTGTGCTCTTACCAGAGCTTTCTGGTTTAGGTGTAAAACCTGTTAAATTTAGGCTTTATCCCAGCAAATAGTCCAGTTGGTAGTTGTTCTGAATCCTCACCTTACCCTCACACTTACTGGTGCGGACCAGAGAAGACACCAGCCTGTTTGAGGCAAATAAAGACACCCCCCTCCACTTTCCCCGCCTCCTTTTTAAACTAACTTCCCCCACCCTTTTAAAAATCTTTCTTTTCCTCCCCCTCCCTTTTAAAATCCTTTTCCTTTCCCGCTGCCCCTCCAGGTTTTAGGTTTGTGAGTGCTCTGTACACAGCTGTCACCACTTGATTTCTACTCCTTCTTTGCTCCTGTGTATCCTAGATTATAAGGCTCAGAGTTGCAGCATCTGTGTAACAAAAATGAAACCTTTGGGCTTTGAATTTGGGTTAAGTTGTGAGATGCCTTATTCTGTGGGGTCCTTTTTTCCATTTTAATCACTGTATTGATATTTCCAGGGCTTGCTGAAGGCAGCTTACAAATCTGCCTTTTGACTTTAGGTTCAAATTTATATAAAAATCTAGTCTTCAGTATCTCTGAGCTTACTTTAACGGGCTGCAAGACTTTTACCCTTTTCTGGTATTCCTGAGACACCTCTGTTAGGCTCCACAACATAAAATCTGTCTCCCGATCTCTTACTGAAGCCTTTAGCAGATTTTTCTGGTATTTCACGGTGATAATAAGTTTGTGCTAAAATGCACAACTTAGCTGCTACTTCTCTGATGTAGGTTGGTAAATTAGAAGCCAAACTGTTGTTTTTCATTATGTTCCAGTGTCTGGGTCTGGTGAGATATTTAATATGGATGAGATGCTGTGGGGCATATTTTTGTGGTCTGCACGTATCTTACTCTGTACACTGCAAAACACCTGCTGAATTCTCCGAATGGGAAACGCTCCCGCTCTCGGTGAAGCTGTAAATGTGGACGTTTGTCTGGATGTGTTTCTTGTTTGCTTTATTCAGAACGAGGATGAAAACAGAGCCAGTGAAAGCAAGAAAACGAAACTGGAAGAAAAAGCTCCATCAGGACACAAGACTTCTAGCAGTAGGGAGTGAGTATCTTGGCTGTGTTGGCAACGCTGAGGGTTCCGGGTGATCAGGGAGAGGATGGCTGCCTGTCTTCCCCCCTCTTCTCCTCCCCACCCCTAACAAAGTGTTTCCTCAGTATTAATCAGTGGGCAAAAATGTCTTTCTTACCCTTCAGACAGATTTACTTCAGAGTTTCTGCTCATAGCTGGTAGAAATTAATTTCCGTAGCCAAAAACATCGGCCGAGGCCGATTGTTTCGCTTAGCAGAAGGTAACCCCTCCGATGAAGGGTTGGTGTGTTCTGGGGCACGTGCTCCCTGGGCTTTCTCTAGTACACAGCAGGGGTTTGTTCTGGTTCAGAAATCAGCTGCACATCTGGCTTTTTCGTCTTGCAAAATCCGTGCTTTTAAATGGACCCAGTCCTGGTCGTTCTCATTTAGCAAGTTTCTAAACTGCGAATAAATGACTTAACTGGCATCGCCTGGGAAGCTGATGCGGTGAGATTTGGATCCGTGGGTTTAGCCTCACTTTTACGTGAGAGATTAGCTGAAGAAAAGTGTGAGTGACACAAAAGCAAAGTAACAGAACTAGAAAATCGGTAACATTGTGCAATACTCTTTACTTGTAGCTTATTTCTCTAATTTTCCCTGGTTTTTGCAGTAGCTCTTACGCTTTTCTTTGATTTATTTCTTGGTTAGTGTTAATCCACAGGAAAGAGTAAGGGGTTTTTTTCCCACTGCCTTTTCAAACTGCTGTGTCAGATCAGGCAACTGAAAACTGGTGTAATTATGTAATGGAAAATACTTCTGTAATTGCCAGATGACAAATATGTGAGAAGCTGCAACACACCAGATGCTAGAAATCTTCGTTGCTCCTTCTGAATTAAACTATGTCTTACTGCTTGGTAGGAAACAGCTGTAGAACAGACAGATGCATTTCTAGCTTGATTATGCTTTTTTTAACCTATTATTTCTGATATTTCCTCGATTGCCAGTGCAGTTATCTGAAGGACATTTAATTAAATGAAAGTAAAAATGATTTTTTTTATGATTTTCTAAAAATAATCTGTAGAAATAATTATTAGGGGAAGCTAGGAAATAGCCAAGAGTAGCCCTCAGCAGCCAGTGCGCTGAAAGGCTGCACTGAGAAAGCTTTCCACTTTCCTGAATTCCAGAGAAAAATTTATCTGGACCATCTTTTTTTTTAATTTTTTTTCCTGCGCTGTTTGGCTGACAAGTCTGCAACAGACAGGCCGGCGCTACCGCTGGCATTCATTTCGTACGTTGTACGTGTTTAGGGTGTTTTTTTAAGAACTGTTGTAGGGATGTGGTTTTATGGTTAGAACTTGTCTACTGTGTTTTCAGGTCAGAACAAATAAAATGGGGAAAACAAGTTCAGTCTGGCTCCATAGAAGCCTACTCAACAGAGATGATTATTTTCTTTATTTTCCTCCCTATCTGGTTTGCTAGGTCTAAAAATAAAGACCTTGTTTGCTTAAAAAAAACCACAACAAACACCACTTTTTTTAATTGAAAATTAAAAAAAAAAATCTTGTCTTGTTAAGCATTTTTTTATTTGTTAGTTTAGCTTTTTAAGGAAAGAAACCCCAAACCTGAATTTGTTCATTTTGTCCAGGTCTTCAAAGCCAAGTGCTGTTAAAGAGAAGGATTTGCTGCCGTCTCCTGCTGCCCCAGTCCCGCAGAAAGATTCCAAGCAGGAACATAGCTCCCGGAAGAGGACGGTCAGTCAGTCGTCATCCTTGAAGTCCAGCAGCAACCTGAGCAAGGAGAGTAGCAGTAAAAGCAGCTCATCTTCTAAACAAAAGAAGACAGAAGGGAAGGGTTCCAGCAGTGCTAAAGAACCCAAGGTAAAGGGCTTCTTCTGTAAATGTCTTAGCCCTGTTTCTCTGCTTTGTAGTCTCACAGGATCCTCATGGGGAGGGGGTTGGAAGGTCCCTCTGGAGCTCCCCTGGTGCCACCCCCCTGCTCCAGCAGGGTCACCCAGAGCAGGGGGCCCAGCAGCGCAGGGTCCAGGCGCCTTTGGAATCTCTCCAGAGAAAGAGACTCCCCAAGCTCTCTGGGCAGCCTGGGCCAGGCTCCAACCCCCTCCCACCACAGAAGTTTCTCCTCCTGCTCCCAGGGAACCTCCTGGGTTCCAGTTGGTGCCCGGTGCCCCTTGTCCTGGTGCTGGGCACCACTCAGCAGAGTCTGGCCCCAGCCTCTTGCCCCCTGGGGGCCCTTGAGCTCTTGCTCAGCCTTGCTCAGCTCCCCTCTGGGGCTGCTCTTCTCCAGCTGAGCAGCCCCAGGGCTCTCAGCCTTTCCTGGCCACACAGATGCTTCAGGACCCTCAGCAGCTTCGGAGCCTTCACTGGACTTTCACCAGTAGCTTCTGGTCTCTCTTGAACTGGGGAGCCCAGCCCTGGACCCAACACTCCAGAGGTGACCTCACTGGGACAGAGTAGAGGAGGAGGAGAACCTCCCTAGACATGCAGGTCACACTCTTAACACACCCCAGGAGCCCATTGGCCTTCTTGGCCAGGAGGGTCCGTTGCTGGCTCATGGGCAGCTTTGTCCCCCAGGACTCCCAGATCCGTCTCCATGGAGCTGCTCCCCAGCAGGTCACCCCGTCACCTCTACTGGTGCAGGGGGTTGTTCCTCCCCAGGGACAATGTGACAGTTTGACATGCTCAGTGTGGTCTGAACAGTACTGTGCAGTCCAAGTGAAAATGTCGTTAAGTTTTGGATACTCATCCTTTCCTGTTCAGTGCTGGAGTACCTTGGAAGTCTGTACAATAGAAAACAACTTGGGAGAGATAATGGAGTACTAACGCTGATATTCCTACCTAATTCTTATGTTAATTAGTGAAATGTGTTTAGGCATCTTCTGATTATCGGTGCTGCTTTTTATTGTTTAATTTGTTAATAAAAAATATCATTAGAAAGCTGCTTACACAACGGTAAATGGAACAGTGAGGTTACTCTGGTCTCCTCAGGGCAGATACCAATCTTGTCCTGATTTGTAGGGAGAGCTGGAGCTCAGTCCACGCTTAGTGCGAGGATGTGCAGCTGGAGCTCTCATTTGGTGACATTTTAGGACCACAGAAAGATTTGAAATTCAGCTTGGGTTTGTCCTGTGCTCTCCATAATTGGAGTGGAGTCAAAAAAAAACCAGGATTATAGAGATGATGCAGAAAATGTTTTGTAAGAAGTTTAGCTTATTAAGATACTTAGGAGTGATGAAGTTTAAAAATATTATAAGAAAATTACACTCTTGAGTCGCTAAATTTTAATGTGCTTTTCCATCAGTAGATAAATGTGTATTTCTCTCTGTGGACAGAAATTAGCCCGTGAGGACATCTGAGTGGTGGTGAATACCTGTGGTGAGCAGTTTCTCTTGTACAGGCAGCTCTGGAGCACAGTGTGTTTAACTGGGAGGGATTTCACCTTTTGTGGTTGCGACTCCAAGCGCTGAAGCAAAGCCCCAGAGCCTCTGAGGGGCTGTGGAAACTCCAGTAGTTCAAGCAGCTGCTAAACCTCAGTAGCTGGATTTGCAGGCTCTGAAAAGCTTAGACACAAAGTCTAAAAATATTCAGGACAGATAATTGATTTAGGGAGGAGCAAAGCAGCAAATGATGGCAGAAAGTAACTTAGTCATCAGGGTGGGGTTGATGAGTATCCAAACTGGCAGATGTGCTCTCTTGCTTCAGATGCCCATTCCATGGGATTTTTGAAGCCTGGCAGGGTTGCTGCACAAGACATTTCCAGGAGCTGTAGATAGTGAATTTTCCTTAGAGGCTGAGACTTTACCCTTCTTTATTCATCAACACGGAAATGTCCCTAAGACAGTTGCTCATTTGTGAGATGTTTATTGTTTTATACTTCAGATACGCTGAGTTGGGCCTTTCCTCAAGCACAATGGACCCTCCCTGCCTCGTACTGCTTGTCCTGTTAAGCGATTCCACGTTACGACGGTAGATAGAACGTTGCTGTGCGCACCTGGGGCCTTGCAGCTCTGGGATCCTTCTGATTAGCAATAATCTGAGAGATGTAAATTATTTAATAGATCTGTAGAGTTGGCCTTTGGTCCTGGCAGATCAAGGGAGCAGAAAACACCTATGAAGCTGAGGAGTTTGTCATAGATCATCATAGATCACAGAATGACTTGAGTTGGAAGGGACCTTCAAGATCATCCCGTTCCAACCCCCCTGCCATGGGCAGAGACACCTCCCACCAGAGCAGGTTGCTCACAGCCTCATCCAGCCTGGGCTTAAACACTTCCAGGGATGAGGCTCCACAGCTTCTCTGGGCAACCCCTTCCAGTGTCTCAGCACCCTCAGAGTCAAGAACTTCTTCCTAATGTCCAATCTGAATCTCCCCTGCTCTAGATTAAAACCGTTGCCCCTTGTCCTGCCACTACAGACCCTTATCAAAAAATAGATTTGCTTGAGGTTGAAGTGTCGTGTCAGACAGTGTATAATTTAGGAGAGCAAGCGCGGTGTGATGTGAAGACAGTTAACTTTTCCCTCTGAAGATGATGCCTACCCTTCTGAAATACAATTTTTTTCAAGGCAGAGGCATTTGGCAGAGGGTACTGTTGCTAGAAATGAGAAATCATAAAGACATTCATCATCTTGGTTAGAGTGGAAAAACAGGACTTAGAAACAGTGACACGGGAGATTTGGGGAGGGATTTCCTGGAGCTGGGTGTGTCGAGAAAGCCTCGGCTGCGTGCGTTCCTCTAATGGAGATCTCTGGGTGTATTAGAGTGAGGAGCTTGGTCGTAGCCCCTGTGGCTGCCTCTGTGCTGCCGCACTCGGTCGGAGCCTCGAGGAAGCTGCCTCGGCGTCCGTGCGGCCGAAGCAGCTGCCGAGCCGTCGTTATTGCCCGTACCGTGTGAAGCCACGGGGAGAAGGCAGAGAAGATTTTTGCCGTTCTTTCCGTTTCTTACTTGGCAATAATCTTCCTTTCAGGAAAAGATTCTGAACAGTTCATCAAACTGCCCTCCTGCGTCCGGTCCGTCGGCGGAAAGTTCAAAGTCAAGAAGAGCAAAGCTTGTTTTTGATGACAGGTGAGAGCAGCAGACGGTGCCTTTCCCTTTGTGAGGTGGTCGCTCTCGGAGCGTGGCCAGCTCCAGCAGTTTGGGGCTTTATCATCTTCTTCATAGTAACTGTTGCTTTGTAATCACATCAGCTTCCTGTAAGTGAACCCTGAAAAACATCGATTTCAAATATCTCTTAATTCTTCGAGTCAGATAGGATGGCTGGGAGAATTTATTTTGTCCTTTAATCAATTCATAAGTAATATCTTGATATATTGAAATGTATTCTTCCACTTTTGTGATTACTTTCCGCTCATCTAGTTGTGAAAGTCACTTAGCACGGATTGTCTTGGGTGGCTAAGCAAAAGCCATCAACACCCTGCTGCTTCTTGATTTATTTTATCCTATTATCCTAATTTTAAAATATTTCACACCTTCAGTAATACCAGCTCTGGAGGCGCTGGATTAATTAATCCTCGGATTTTGTGGGTGGGTTTTTTTTCCTTCCCCTGCCCCTGTAGTTGGTGAAGTGTTTGCTTTGCTTGACTATCGAATTTAACCAAATTGTGTGTGCTCAGCAGCTTGCCTGAAACACAGTTTTGAATTGCCTGCAACTAGAGATTGAACTTTAAACTATTTCTAAGAATTTTATTGTGCTGTAACTAATCGTACTGGTTAACGATTTATTTACTTATTATCGCTATTTATTTATTCACCTTTTAATTTTTTTATTTATTTTATACTTTATAAATTTTATTAATTAACCAGTTTTTCACCAGTTTAATCATAGCACAGCTCCTGTAGCTTGAGTCAGACAGAAAAAAAATGTTAAATTTGGCAACATTAAGAAACTGAGTAGAGCCAAGGCCATGAATTTGTGTGCTCTGTTGCAGGACTTACTCAGCTGATCATTATTTACAAGAAGCAAAGAAGTTAAAGCATAATGCAGATGCCTTGGTAAGTAGCTCTCCAGACCTTATCTGATGTTTGCACCTGATGCTGGGGTGGATGTACTGCTTTTACCAGTTTGTGTACTGAAGCTTTCTTCTACTTCCTCTCTGGTTTTTGTCCTTAAAAAGCTTTTTTTTTTTTCTACTCTACTCAGTCTGACAGGTTTGAGAAGGCTGTGTACTACCTGGATGCTGTGGTGTCGTTCATTGAGTGTGGGAATGCGTTGGAGAAAAATGCTCAGGAATCCAAGTCCCCGTTCCCTATGTATTCAGAAACTGTGGAATTAATCAAGTAAGCCTTGCGAAGCACGTACAAGAAGTCAAGAGAGCGAGGAAGAGGGTTGGGAATTAAAGCTTCCAGTTTTCCTAAAGTTTTACCACCGGCTGTTGAGATCTTTTATTGTTCTCCAGTGAAACTGGATCACTTGCCCGTTTGTTCTGGTTGCCGAGGCTTCAGGTGTTTTCCTGTAGGTTGAGAAGCTTTCTGCTAAAGCTCTTGAAGTCTCTTTACAATGCATCACACACAAGAAGCAAAATTATTCCACTTACCACCCAGTCAGCATTTTGTTCAGAGTCTGAGAGGGGTTCCCAAAAGGGTGAAGACAGTTGAAAGTAGAAATTCCTAAGAATGCCAGTGTTTTGTGATGAATAAATGACACCATAACCCTTATTTTGGTGCTGACTCGATGTCTTTGTTTCCAGATACACTATGAAACTGAAGAATTACTTGGCACCGGATGCGACGGCCGCAGATAAAAGGCTGGCAGTGCTTTGGTACGTGTGTTCTGAGCTCCATGCGGGGCACTGAGTCATTTCACTTGTTTTAGCTGCATGAAATGCTGTATTACACTGAGTCACCCGGTCTTTCTGAACCAAATATGCCAGTTTTCCACTTGGTTATCCGTAAAGATGAATGCTGTATATCTGATTACTGTACGTTGAGGCAGAGGGGGTGTTGACCACATGGGAAATACTAAGAAGTAGAGGCAGGAAGGATGGGGGTCCTTCCTGTCACCCGGTGATCTGTCAGAATTCAGGCTGGCTGTAAAGAATTGTCCCTGCCCTCCTAGAGAAAACTTTTAAAAACACAGTGACTAGATTTTTGAACTTCACTTAGTTGTGCTAAACTTGACTTTAACCGGAACTGTTTTGTTGCTCTGTCTTTGGTCAGCCTTCGGTGCCAATCTCTCCTATACCTAAGGCTTTTCAAACTGAAAAAGGAAAGTGCATTGAAATACTCAAAAACTCTGACTGAACATCTGAAGGTAATTCCATGTGTATTTTCTTAAACTGTGAAAACCTAATCAAATTAAAGCTCTGCATCTCTTACAATTCCTGAGTCGGGTTTTTCAGAGATGTCAACTTGGAATATGCTCTACTTAGAACCAGGCTTTGCAAGTATATTAAAGTTGAGTAGTTTAAAGCTGGGAGGAGCTGTCATTATACTACAGGTCTGAGCATCAGAGCTCTCTATTGATAATTTGATCTGGCTCGTGTCGTCTTTAACAAATTGAGGAGGCTTCAAGGAGAATTTAACAATGTTTTTCTCGCTGCAGAAACTTCACTGTCATGTTTAGGCTGAAGGGAATTCAGGATCTTGGGGTGTCTTACATGGGCTGCACTAGCCAGCCTTGCCCAAAGCTGACACCAGAGCCAACTTCTAATTCAACACCAGATTTCTGAATGTGTCTTGTTTGCAGTGGGCTGTTTGATGTATTTTCTTTTTATTTTTAATTATTCCCACCGCCTCCCTTGTGATTTTATCTAAATTCCTGTGCAACTGATTGAAAAGTGCTGTCAGGGAAAGGAGATCCAGATACAACCTTTAAATGAGTTTATTTGAATCAAGCTGTTGCAGATGAGAAAAATGGTGAAGATATTTCTGTAATGTTACTCAGTCCTTAATCTAGAGTGAGATCTTCACTTGGGGATGGGTAACTGATGTCATTGTGTTTCTCTGAAACTTCCAGCTATCAATACTGAGAGGAAACAGGCTTCACATCCCTGACCTCACTGATCTTTTTTGAGACATCTTTTAGTTGTTCAATGCCAGTAATAACAGATTTCTTCCTCTTAATGGGGTGGAAAACACAAAGCGTTCTCCTCAGCGGCAGTGAGGTCTAATGGTTAAGGCAGAGGACTACTCCAGTCCTACACATATATTTAGTGGCCTTTTTATGTTGCTAAATTAAATCTTTAATTTGTGTCTTAGTCATCAGTAAAGAGGGCTGTGTCCACAAATTTGAATTTGCTGTGATACTGCTCAGAATGTTGGTTATTGCTTAGGGGAAAAACTACAAGAATTCATTTGGTCAAAAATAAGCAATTAAACAACCAGATAAAGCATTAACCAGTTTAAGTATAAACACAAACCAGGTGACAATTTTGTTTTTCCCCAAACAGAATTCTTACAATAATTCTCAAGCACCATCACCTGGCATGGGAAGGTAAGTAGCAAAAGCTTATTATCCATATTTCTCAACTTCTGGCTGGTTTTCTACATAAACTGTGTGCCTGGGGTTGTTCAAAGAGTAGCTTTTTACTCTGTAAATTGTTGGGGTGGTTGTTCTGAGGAGGGTGTAGGTTTTGATTTGACACTGACATCATTCTGATGGAAGGTTTGGGAGGTCACTGCTTGTGCTCAGCAAAGGGTTTGTCGGGCAGCTCCTTGTTGTGAAAGAAAAAAAAAAAAAGAGAAAGGGTCAGTGTCTTGCACACAAGTCCCTTACCTCAGTGAGTTTTGTTAGTTTTTTTGAATGTGGGGTGTTTTGGTTTCCGCCCCCCCCCTCAAACAATAACTTTATTAAGGCTTGGAGCCCAGAGGGCTGCGAGTATTTTCAGGGTTGCCTGTTCCATAGCAGAGCCATTTACTGCTGTTCTGTAGAACCTAACAATGAGAGCTGCAGGAGGACGTTTCAAATTTGCATCGTGTTACCTGAACGGGTCATACTATAGCAGAGGAGTTACCACATAGTGGGAATTTTTACATTGTTATTCTATAAGATCCAATTTATTTAAACAATAAAATCTTCAAGTCATTGAATGAAGAGCTGATGAGGTTTGCTAGTTAGGTTTTGGCCTTGAAGCTGAAACGTAAAAGCTGGAGAATCCTCAGTGGTTGTTCCCAGCTGGTGGGTTTCGTTTGTTGTAGGGCAAATCCTGACTTTGTGATGTGTAAAGTGGGAGTGCTTTAGCATCTGGCACCCTGAGACGTGTCAGGAGAGGTCTTGGACGGCATCTTAGAATCATATTGTAGAATCATCAGGGTTGGAAGAAGGCAGCTTGAAGATCATCCAGTTCCAACCCCCTGCCATGAGCAGGGACACCTCCCACTAGAGCAGGTTGCTCAGAGCCTCATCCAGCCTGGCCTTAAAAACTTCCAGGGATGGGGCTTCCACCACCTCTCTGGGCAACCTGTGCCAGTGTCTTACCCCCGTCATGGGGAAGAACTTCTTCCTGACGTCCAATCTAAATCTCCCCTCCTCTAGTTTGGATCCGTTCCCCCTTGTCCTATCCCTACCTGACATCCTCAAAAGTCCCTCCCCAGCTTACAACACAACCTGCCTGAAGTCCATGCAGATAAGCATTTTACAGTGTAATTTTTCTCTTTGGATGAGCAGCAAGCCTGTGGGTATGCCGTCACCAGTCTCTCCAAAGCTGTCTCCAGGGAATTCAGGAAATTACTCTTCCGGGGCAGCCAACCCTTCAGGGAGCGGGTCTTCGGTGACGATCCCCCAGAGGATCCATCAGATGGCAGCCAGCTACGTCCAGGTTACATCCAACTTCCTCTATGCCACTGAAATTTGGGACCAAGCCGAACAGCTGTCTAAAGAACAGAAAGGTAAGGGCTGGCGCGGGGCGGATTGGAACCAGAGAGAATGGCTTTTGGAGGCCTTGGATTCTGGAGTTGTAGTCAGTCCATGGATGTTTTAAGCAGGTCCCCTGTGAAGAGGACCTGGGAGATGACACCATCAACCGCAGTGATACCCCAGGCTGGTTGTCAGGGTGGTGTTGGAGATGTAGTGTTTCCTACCAACTATGTTTTTAAAGAAAAAAATACATCTATATTTCCTGTGAAATGTTCAGTGTAGGAAGAGGAACTCGCTAAATTTCCATTCCTGAAGTTCTTAAGCAAAATTCACAGCTGAGAGGGGAAGCCAGGGAAGCTTTCCAACAGTTTAACCGTCCTCTAACTATTCTTATCAGCCAGTCAGCCCCAAAAGGGTCAAGAAATTGATTAGAAAGCACCTTTTTCTTTTATTTTCCTTCTTCCACCTTTCATGACTTCCTAAATCTAAAAGGTTCGTGCTGAAAAGACGGGGCGGGCGGGGCGCGCTATTTCCCAGCGGAAAATACACGCGCGGTTTAACTTGTCTTTCTGTTGTTTTAGAGTTCTTTGCCGAACTGGATAAAGTTATGGGCCCTCTGATTTTTAATTCGAGCATCATGACAGACCTAGTGCGTTACACCCGGCAGGGATTACACTGGTTGCGCCTGGATGCCAAGTGATCCTTTGGAACTTGTGAAGGAATGGAAAATCGAACCCGTTTTTTTCTCGCTGCCTCTGATTTTAATCTCCACAACACTGTGTCATGTCAATAAGGAAGACTGCCATAACACATTGCTTAGTTGACACTAAGAGCAAGGAATGCTTTCACACCTCTCCCATCCTCAGTTGTGTTTTGTCTTTTAACCCCCAAATCATCTGGCTAACGGACTTCTTCAGGATGCCCGGTTTAAGTTATTTAAATATTTGAAAAATTTGCTACATGTAAAGGTGTAGTTTTACTGATCTGTCCAGGATAGATCATTGGAATTCCAGTCATAATCCATAAATAGTCCGTTTAAAGCGTATTTATTTTAAAATTATTATTTTTTTTTTAATTTTAATTTTGAAAAGCCCGGTTTCGGGCAGGTTTTAGCTATTTCTTCCCTAAATTTACCCTTTCGAGTACTTTAGCAGAAATTAAACATAGACACTTTATTTAAGTATTTTGTGAGCTTTGTTACTCTGTAATGTCTTGTGGTGGTAGAGCCTGTAAAAGGAACTAGGGTTGCTAGGTTCTAACGTGTAGGGACACCATACTTTTCATGCCTAATGCCTATGAGTCGACTAATAAATGACAACTACAGATTTATTATTATTGCAGAATTTGTACGAAATAGAAAAGTTCCAGATATTCTTCTACGTATTAAGATACTTCATGTAAATGAATTATAAAGAAATTTATATGGAAAAAAAAAAAAAAGAAAAAAAAGTATTTAGCTGGATCTGACTTGGATTGGTTTTCAAGGCAGTTTCAAACCATCGATTAACACTATAACAATCACAAAACATTACAGGAATTTGCATTTAAAGTGCTAGCAGCGTAATGGTGTAGGAATGAACTTCAGGAGGAACGGTGCGATGCATATAGGAAAGGTTTCTGAAAAGGACAATCTTGTGATGCTTTTTTTGGTATCTTTTTTTTTTTCTTGCATCTCTTCTTTTAAAATACGTTTTGTTTCCGTGGTCGTCGTTCTTTGATGCTTAGGAAATCGGTGAACTTTGGTTAAAAAAAACCAAACCAACCCAACAATAGTTAAATTCCTACCAGAACTGTCATTTGCATCTTTTCCGTTGACCGAGAAACCAGGAATCTTAAGTCGAAATCGAGGTCCATTTTTTTTTTTATTTTTTTTTTTCCCCCTTTTAGGGTTTGATGGGTAATGGACACTACAGGATGACAGTGCAACAGCCATCGTGGGGTGGGAGCACACCTGCTTTTACAGGGAAACCGACTGTTTTGATGCAGAATGGATTTAAAACTTGTCTTTTACCCCGTGTTTAATGAAGGTCCCGTTAACGTTTGCCGGAGCAGAACACTCACTCGCCAGGGAGCGGCTCGCTCGGCGCGGCTGGAGCGGCTCGCCGAGTCGCGGTCGGGCGCTCTCAGAAAAAGTGTAAACCAAAGTACCTTTCCACGTAAGGTGCTTGTTCCGAGTCAAAGGTTTAAAATGCTACTGCTTTCAGTATTGCTTAGTGCCCCTAACATGTCTGGTGTGCCTTATGCCTTACTTTTAGATGAAGATTTTATGAACTGTTTACAAGATGTTTTACAGCAGGACCAGGTATACTGTATGCAGTGGTCTTCTGCAGTACTTTGGTAAAATTCCATTTCCTTTTTAAAAAAAAAAAAAAGGCAAAAAAAATATATAGTACTGGTGTCTGTCACACAAACTGACTTCTCCTTGCGGTGGTCTCCTTTCGAAGAGTCAAACTCTGAATCCTTTGGAGTGAGATTTGTGGAATGCTGCTTTGTTTTCCTCTCCCATCCAACCCTTTTGTTCTGTACCAGATATGAACGTGCATGTTCAGGAAAATGATTGCACTAAATTTTTGTGTGTAGCGGTAGTTCAAGTGCCAAACTCACGGCAACCTCCAGAGAAGGAATCGAATTCTACGCCACTTAGTACTGCAGTATGTCCTATGGGCTTTAAGAGTTTAGAAGTTTTGCAAAATTAGTAACCTACTAAAAGGTAGCTGCATATTCGTAGAGCTTCCTTTGCGTCCCGGCGTGGTTTTTTTGTACTTCCAGGAAAGCTTTGCTACGTACGAACTGAGACTTGGTGAACAGACCCCGGAGACTTTTTGTGGGTTTGTGGGTTTTTGTGGTTTTTTTGTTTTTTTGTTGTTTTTTTTTTTTTTTCCATGATAGCTGAATTTCCTCTTCGGGTCTGTCGGAGCATCCTTTTTCTTGAATCACTGTGCCAGGTCACGTTTCTGTTGGTGTTTGCTGTTCGAGGCAGAACCCTGTACCCTCCAGCTCCTCATCCTGCTTCATGGGACACTGTCAACTATTTTTTTTTTTCTTTTTTTTCCTTTAATACTCTAAAGTGCCTAGCACACTTTTGACGCTATATATAAAAAAAAAAAAAAACTTTTGTAG